>JAVLVB010001023.1:2507267-2541552 GCA_032876305.1 Orestias chungarensis | reverse complement strand
GGGGGGGGGGGGGGAGTGGAATGACGTTTTGTTGTGTATCCTGTGGATGTATCACACTTGTGTGTGAGACGCTCCAAGGTCTTCAGATGTGATTTTTAGACATTCAAATCTGATTTAGGTTAACACTAAACGTTATAAATCTAATTTCAAGCCTCTTTAACATAAATCCACAAAAATATAAGCTAATACTATACGCCTGAAATCTGGGAACACGAACTCTGTCTCTGGAGTTTACTCCCAGACCGTTTTTTTTTAGTTTTTTTTTTAGAATCCTGCCATCTAGTGGTGAGACTACTCTGCAGACATCTTGATTTTCCTGTTAAACAATGTGTGAAATAAAAATGGTGATGATTACTTTTTGCGTCCAGTTCCCAGCTGGAGGGTGACGTCAAGGAGGAGATCCTGCAGCCCCCCGAGGCTCACCCCGTCCCGCCCATTCTCACCCCGTCTCCGCCTTCGGCTTTCCCCACTGTCACCAACGTACGGCAGGACAACGACCGCTACCACCCTAAACCTGTCATACACGTTCTGGATACCGCACAACGCAACCAGAAACTGGTAAGCCGGGGGAATGGAAACGTGCAGCTAGGGGGTGTGCGACTGCGTCCTTGTGTATCCGTAATACAATAATATGCAGTCCAGGCTTTGTTTTTTGTGCAGCCACATTTGAATAAAAAGTCACTTTAGAAAGATGAGCGAATGTCCTCAAGCACTGTTTTGCAAGCAATCTTTTCTCCAAGACGAGGCGATAACCAACTTTCTTCTGTTGCTCGGTTCGAACCAGGAAATTAGTTTACTGTCATTTGTAGATGTGATAAATTGTATGAATCTGGTAGGAAAACCTCAGGAGGAAGGAAAACGAAACACAAAACAACTGCAGTTAATGTAAGGGGTCCGTTTGTAATAATAAAGCATGTTCTTTAAAAATCCCTGATAGCTCTGGAAACGTGAACAATGTTTAGTCGTTTACTCCTGATTGTTGGTCTTTAAATCTGATTGACAATACAGTGATAAAGCTTAGTAGGTGCTTTTAAATGAACATCCTGATTCCTTTTTCCTTAGTGTTCCTTCTTAACTTTTGTTTTTTATTGGTTTAAATTCTTCTTCAAAAACAGACTGACTAGGAAAAAGCAACAGATTTAGATTCCAGAGTTGGATATATTTGTTGAAATGTTCAACTCATTTATAAAGATCATCAGAGGAAATGCTTGTTTCATTGGAGAGAGAAAAAAAAACCCTCTTTGTTGGATGTTTTTCCATTTTGAATGATGATTACATGTCTTGTTTCTTTCCCGATTGCAGAATAAAGATGAGAACAAGCAGCTGAACCAGTCCGAATCCGATCCAGGCACACAAGCCAGCCCTTCAGAGCAGAAACGTCGAAATGCCGAGAGTCAAAATAAGCGGACTCAGGTCTCGCATCTAGATCTCAACGACAACTACAACAGCAAATCAACAACGTCCACAAAGTCGGAATCGGGTCAAAGCCAGACCCCGACACCCTCCTCGCCCCTCTCCCCGGGGGTTGAAGGTTGCGGCGCCCCTGGGATCGAGAGGAAGCTCAGCATAGAGATTAAAAAGGTGCCGTTGCAGGAAGGACCCCGTAGCTTCGACACTTCCTCCTCCACGGGAGCCAACAACTCGACTAACAGTGGCTCCTCACTGCAAAGAGGCCATGCCTTCAAAGCCCGATCCGGTCAAACCGTGCTGACGTCGAGCTCGTCTCTGTCGGAGGACTCCGGCACAGAGGGAGGATCAGTCGAATGTGGAGAGAGCCACTCTGACGAGGGCGCCCCGACCAGACCAAACCACCTCCCTGTGACGAGCGAAGACAAGGAGAAAACGCAGGAACTGAAACCCGGCCATGCAGTATGGACGCATTCCTGTAACAGCCCGGAAAAACCTTTCCCCAAGACGTCCTCCTCTTCGTCTTCCTCGGACAGAGCCGCTCCATCTTCCTCCTCCTCGTCCCACATATCCTCATCCTCCTCCTCCTCCTCCACTCCCGTCAGGACTGCGCTCAGTTTCACCAACCCGCTGCACTCTGATAACTCGGACGAGGAGGCGAACGAGGAGATGTCCGAGGCGGCGAAGGAGAGTTGTCATAAAAACGTCTCCATGGCGACGGCCACTGTGACCACCTCCCCTCACGTCGACTCTCGGGTTTCTGTCAGGAAGGTGGTGCCAATGTCTATCGCTGGACAGATTACGCCGTCAACCTCTGGAAGCCCAGCAAGTATGTGCAGCTGCTGCTTTTAACAATCTAATTCCTCTCTCTTAATTTCATGTTTTATATCCTGACACCTTATCTTTTTTCCTTTATCCACATACATATAATAACATAAGCAGGTACTTTTCTCTGATATATCACCTCCTGTGTTTTGTGGAAAAGCATGATTTTTACTAATTGGTTTGGTCCGCTAAGGAATGCTGCAAACGTTTGCAGCCAAACATCTGTCCAAACGTCCTCCTCTTCGCCTGTGTTTGTCCAAGCGATTGGATTTGGGAACGATCGAAATCCCGCAGTCGTGCGTGAGCTGCGTGCATGTTTGGATGGCTAAGGGTCAACACTGCATGGTTCTGATTGGCGCCACGTTTGTGCACTGTGGGGTTGGAGCGGAACAGCGTTCGCAATGCTTCGTCTGTTGGTGGTTTGGAGGCTGAAATTCCCGCTGATCTTTTTATTGTTTTTTTATTAATTGGACGATTCTGATTTACGGTGCTGGAGGTGTTTTTTGTTTGTTTTTTTCTCTTATGTGGTCGAGGCGTGTTTGGCTTTTTTGGCATTCAATTCGGCGGCGGCAGTTTTATTTAGCCCTGGCTATCGGCTGCTGTTTGATTGTTGCAATGATCTAATGGCTGCTTGTTAATGAGGCGCACTGACTGAGCTGCTGCGTTGTGGTGATTGGACAAACGAGAGCTGGTGGTGGCTGCTTATCTACTGTTGGCTGTGTTAGGAATGCGCACGATGCACATGGCGCAGTTTACAGCTGCAACTACACAAACACAGTTATAGGAGAACGCTTTATAAATAAATACATGTATATTATATATAAGGCACTAAAAGCCTGGACAAAAAGTACACATGTATATATTTTCTCTGAATAAGCTTATTTTATTAAATGTGATTACGCAGATGTGCTTTTAAAGTTAACACAGATTATTAGTTTGTAGTAGTAAATTACATTTAAATCAGCATCAGTAACTATTAATTGCGAATTTAAAGATGCACTATCCTGTTATGCCCAATATTTATTGATATAATGTATAAAGTAAAAAACATCCTTGACAATCTTGCGTTCAACCCAGTTTTATTCATCAGACTTATACTGATGTGTTGAAAAATTACCGACATACAGATGTTAACGCTAATGCATAATAAACTATTGTATCTATCTGTGTAGCTCCATTGGACTTATATTTTAAAGTTTGTTTTAAGGGTTTAGTTTATAAATTCTTTCACTTTTTGATTTTCTACTTGTTCCTATTAATAAAAACCAGAATAATCAATTGTAGGTATGTATTCTGCATATTATAATATATTTATTATAATTATTTCTAGATACTTATTATATAGTTATGTTATAGCTATTTTTATGCCTAATATTGTGGACACCTTTAAGCTTTTTGAGCTTTACACCTGAAATAATATGCAACAGTTCAAGCCCTTCAAATGAGTTACTTACATCCATGATCAAGCTAAAAAAAACATTTAAAAAAATAAACAATGTTTTTATATGTTGAATAAATTTAAGACAAATCTTTAAATGTTTTTTCAAGTAGCATATTAAACACGAAGTGTCCTTAATCGAGCCAAAACTGTACATATTCAATAAATACTAAAATGAAAGACGAATAAATGAAATGATTTTACGTCTACAGAAGTAAAACTGCTCGTATTTAGGCCTTTATTTAAGCTAAAACTTGGTAGTTTAAAGATACTGATTGAAGTAAGAGTTACTCCCTGTACTTTGCAAAGTTATTGTGGACTGTATATATCTTACGATGTAAAACCAAAGTTAAGCAAAAACTAAACACAAAGGTGTAGATTTTGATGGATTCCTCAGTCTAGGGAAGCTTAAAATCCTACAATCTCTTCTCTCTTAAATCACCTTCACTTCTCGTTCTCTTCTTGGCTAGCTGTGAAGTTGCTAACTTTCACTCTCATTTGCCCTGTGACCTCTTAACCCAGAGTGCTGGGACAGCGACGACTCCCCTCCCCCCCTCCCTGAGAGAACCCCTGAGTCCTTCATCCTGGCCACAGGTGCGTTTTTCTCTGGTCACCGTCCACAGGCTGGCCTCCGGCGGTGCAGATGTACCAGGTTCCCTCTGTTTTGTCGGCCTTCTTTTCCAAAGTTGAACACATCTGTGAGGCTGAGATCCAAGGAAGAGGGAAAGATTTAACTGGTTGTTTTGCACATTTAGATTGTAGGCTTTGCTTGGTGGATTTCAGAGCTGCGTATAAAATGTTAATGGTGCGCTCGAAACGCATCGGCTGATCCTGGTTGTTGTGATTTTCTCCAATTTTTTGATGCTCTGCCATGAAAGTAAATATGTTAAAATAATCTCAATTGCTGGAACACATGCGAGAATGCTAAACCAGCGTTTGAACGCTAGAGGGCAACATCGACCACAAGTCAATTTAACAGACAATTGTAACTGACTGTCTCTCTGTCTCTGTCTCTGTCTCTGTCTCTGTCTCAGATTCTCTGGATGCAAAAACATCATTATTGGCTGAATGGAGCTCACAAAAAGGTACAAACTCTCTTGTTGACCTTGATTTTTTTTTTTTGGCCGCCTCCATTTGTCTTATCCCAGATTTGTCTTGAGTGCTCGCAAAGGTGAGCAGTGAAGGAAAGAGACCTTCAAAGGGGACCCATGAATTAGCAGCTGTGCGATAATGGTGACAACAGTAGTCAGGGGCAGCTGTGAGGCAGATAAAGCAGAGGGGGGGTTAAAGAACTCTGCAGAGACCTGCAATAAAACGAGCGCTGGTAGGATTGTTTAATGATAGTCGGTGCCAATTTACCGCTCCGGTGGTTTTGGTACAGGTCTGCAGCGTTATGTAAAGATAATTACTGTTTGACTTCCAAGTGTTTTCACTGAGTGCAAAATCGGAGTCCTTTTTAACTTCAACAAAACCATAAGACTTGTTTTTACGTAAGGAACTCCACTCCAAGGCCAAAGGGAGACAGTTTCATTAAGCTGGAGAGTTTGTTGCAAAGCTTTAATATTTAAGCGTTTGATGCTTGTCTGCTATTTTTCGAAATATTTTTGAATTAGCCTCCAACATTAAATGTTGTACCTATTTATTGTTTTTATGTCCCTGTTATTATGCACAAGTAATTTACCTTAATAATTATCAATTTTTTTTCATATTTTAACCTGATTGTGTCCCAGTAGATCCACAGATGCATCAGACTAAAAAATAACTCAAATGAATTATAGTTAAAAACTCCAACATGCTTATTTGTAAAAAAAATAAAAGTATTCATAGGTTGTATGTATAAATGATTATATAAATAAATATTTGGCAGTTTTTGTCTCCTGCAACACGTATAAAGCAACATACTGAAAAATAAGCACCAATACAATTACTAGATCTGTGTTTTTTGTTTAGAATAAAGATCAAAATAATGACCCAGTCTGTTTTTCTAAGTTTCCACATCTCGCAGTTTTATCATAACATGCATATAAAACTGGCCCAGGCTTATTCAACTGACATAGAAATGAATGCAAGTCCCGCTCGTCTCCTCGCATTGAAAAGTTTAATGCAGTTTTAGATTAGAGTATGGTATATGTTGTTTCATACGGTTTAAAACTAGGAAAGCTAGTTACTGTCAGGTGAAGTTAGCATCACCCTAACTAGGGGGTTGAAAATAAATACTATATTCTGTCAACATATCCCCAAAAAACTCCATACCTGTACACTGAAGCATAAAGGTTTCCCTCGCAAACAATTTGTTTTAATCAACACTTTAATTATTTTCACAGTGTCTCCAAACACGACTGATGCGAGCGAAGTTTGTCTAAATATTTTAAGATCAGATAATAGATCAGGTTGAACTTTATTCATGCCTCCTGAAGGCTCCTTTGGGAAATCTGGTGTCCAACAGCGGCAGCTTTAAACGAATCCGTCTTTTTTTTTTTTTCTCCTGTGTTCAGATGCGTCCGATTGTTCTAAGAAATCTCCGGTGGTATCGTCGGATGGCAGCACAGCTGGAGTTAGCCAAGTAGACCTTGGTGGGTAAGTCTGCTGTCGTCCCTCGTCAAGGCTGGTTAATATTTGACATGCCTACTACTTAAGTGGATTGTGTTGTTCCTGGATTGGTTGTCAAAGTTCAGTTTGTAAAAAGCTGAACATTTTCAGAGGCTCTTAATTGAACCTGACAGGAGCTGTTTGGCCTTTTTCTCTGCATGTGCAAAGCTGGTGTAGACTCAGCCTGAAGCACCAGCAGCTGTAATTTGTTGTTGTCATACAAAGTGTTGACACTCTAGATTGCATGCTGACTTTTGGCCTGCCACAAAAATGATCGTAAAACCATTGAAGTTTTTGGTTGGAAAGTGGCAAACAATTCAAGTCAACTATTCAATTTTGAATAGTTGACACTGCCTTTGTTTATTGTAGCCTAGAGGAAAAGGAGAAGTTGCGCGTTTGCGGAAATTATTGCTGACGGACATATTTTTTTGCTTTTGTCGAAGCGAAAGCTGGCTTCGGACCACATGTGCAGGAAGTCGTCCCTTTAAGGCAGAAAAAAGGGGCAACCTCTTCATGTGGTTTAATATGTACAAAGAAAAGTGAAGAGCCTTTCTCGTTTCAGGGCTTGGTAACAACTGCGTTCAGCCCAAAGGCCCCCGAAAACTTCCTCTGGAGTGGACATGATGGATCGATCCGTCAACCATCGCCGTCTTTCCTCATCAGGACGTGGAGCCCCGACTGGTTATCCCAAAAAACAAACAAAAACAACAAAAAATAAAACATGCTGGCACACAGAAAAGGAAACTAGAAGTTGGATATAGAGACTTTTATTCCAGACTTTTTCCTCCTCACATTGTTAACATCTGTAGATGCTGACCTGGGATCTCTCCCTCTGTTTCTCTCTGTGTTAAAGGATATTTTAAAACTAGAGCCTTGTTCTCTCATGGACACTTAATGGAAACTTGCCCCCCACATCCTTTTATTTTTGTCTTTTACACTTATTGAAGTTGGATCTAAGGGTGACTCAAAATAGTTTAAAACCAAATGAGAAGAGGGCGAACCTCATCAGGAAAAGCTGCGAAGCCGATTTCTGTTTACAGAAGTGGTTTTCCTGCCTACCGCTGGCCGAACAATCTTCAAAGCGAACTTGGATAATCTTCATGATGCAACGTTTTCAGTCGGTTGATGTGCTTATCTTTTTTTTTTGTATTGGTGTCTCTCTGTTTCTCCTCTTTCTGGTGCTACTTCAGGTCAGGATAGATACTGGAGAACTGTAGCGGAGGGTTGCCGCTATTCAAAGATTCTTCAACAATGTTGAGGTTTTTCCATTAGGTTGGACCATTCTCCTTTTTTTTTTTTTTTTACACACCTCTCCCTTCTTTTATTTGCACCTAAATAAGGCTTATAGTAACTAATGTGTGAGTATATCCTCTTAATTTGCATTAAGATTTTCCCAACTAAGCCTCAGAAACACAAAAAGTACAGAAAGTGTTTTTTTTTTTTCCTTTTCTATCCCTTAGCTAAATCTGTCGCACCGAACACGTTGCTTGGGACTGCAAGATTAATAGGGCCAAGAATTCTTTAAAATAAGCAACATTTGGAAATAAGCCATTTGTAAAATTAAAAGATCCATTTATTTATTTATTAGAGCTTAAAATAAAATAAAAAAAGTCGGGATTTTTTTCTTGTTTTGTCCAGGAAAAATTGCCTCTTAAATTATATGGACTGAGAGAAAATTGACCATTCTGGCTTCTTCTGAGCTCTAGCTGAGATTTACATTATCAGAGGTATAAAAAAAAAAGCCAAAAACTTCACCAGGTTGTCCCATCGCAGTAAGAAGCTGTTTCCCCACAGCTTCTTACTGTACTTTATTGTTTCAGGGTCGGAATGTCACGCCTGAGACACTTGAAACCGGTATTTGACCGAAACATTAAACCTCCAGCTGCTCTTCCCCGCCAATCACATTCAGGCCGGCTCGCATAATCGCTGCGCCAGGCGCAGCTATAACATCCAAGGACACCTGTTCTGAATAACGACAGTTTTATTTCTAACAAGGTAAAGAACTGCACAGCGCAGTTTAGGTATGTCTTGTTTCTTTGAGTATTTGTTTGTAACAGAAGATGTAAGAAAGTCGATGACTATGATGATTACTCCCATGTAGATGATGTAACTTATTCTGCTATCTTTTTCCTGCTTGGCAAAAACATTTTTCAGGGTATGATTTGTATTGTTTTCACACTTTATGGATAAAAGGTTAATAAATGTTTTAACTGGTGGGCAGAGCAGAACGCACCGTCTGCCTGCCAGGCCCTGAATGATGACTACAACGGGCTCTTGATAAGATTGTATTAATAATATTATTATTAATGATGGAAATAATGATAATCATTGTTTTTGTAAATGATATTTTGAAAGTTATTTTTGTACACAGTTGTTTGTTGCGTCCATGGCGCCCCACACACACTCACTCCTCACCATCTTATAAGAACACACTACTTCCCTACTTGTTTTGCGCCCTAACATGATTTTTGTCTTTCACTTTCTTTGTGTTTTTCTTAAAGCTGTGACACTTTGCCGAACTCTTCAGTTTGGAAAATCTAAGCTGTTGGTGGTTCAAACTTAAAAGGAAACCTTCTTTAGAAGAGATTGGTTGTTTAACTGTGCAGTTTCCTCGTTTTTATCCGTTTGTGTCTCAACTTCTTCATGCAAACCTCAAACTCAGAAAGGAGCCTACCTGTGCCTTTTTAAAGGAGACCGCCTTCCCACCTCTCCAAGCTCTCCTCCGACTGTCATTATTAGAGTAAAATGTGAGCTGAATCGCTGCCTTGTCCTCCTGCTCCACCGTCACACAGAAACACACACGGACACACTCCCAATAAAACACTGTTTTTGGTTCCTTTTCATGCAAGTGGGAAAGATTAATCAGCTGGACGAATGTGAGCACGCTTAGATGACCACAGCTTCACAATCCAGACAAGATGAGCTTTTTAATAACTATGAAGTTAAAATGATGAATGACGAACTGATCACAAATTAACTTAAGCTGTTGGAGGGACATTAATGAAAATGTCAGAAGTGGAAAAAAAATATTAAAACAAATCAGTTAAAGTCTAAAAAAATGAAACAAGTCTATTCAACATTTATGTAGTTTTTCACCTATTTTATTATGCCTTTTAATTTATTTGAAATGTATACAAAAATATGTGGTTTATTTACTTTTAACTAAGTCGTTCAATAAATGCAAACTATGTTCCAATAGCGGCTAAACAAAAGCAACATAATTACAATGTTATCTATGTTATGTGTTTTAATGTAAGAGATCTTAGCAAAAGTTTTTTCATGTTTTTTCTACTTCTTGATTTGTAAGTAGCAAAAAAAAAAAAGAAAAGTTGGCTGTTAACTATTCACTCAAACTGCTAGCTTTAACTTAATGCTGCTTATTTATTGTTTTTGGGCCTAAAAACATTTCCATTGTGTGCTTAAAGCATTGATAGTCCATACTGCTTAACAAAAGATCCTGATTTTTAACTGGACAGGTGATGCTTAAACGAAGTATTCTATAATCCGTTTCATAATCTACGTATTATATAGACTGAGACACAGCTGAACAATGTTCGTCCCATTGTTTAAAACAGGAATATATATTTAAATATTTAGATTATGATTTTTGAAAAACGTCCGCGGGAAGCTATCAAATGTAGATTGTGCAGAAGCTACTAATTAGCACTAGCGCCGTTGTTGCTGCGGGCAACACGACACATTTGTGTTTGGTTTTCTCACCTTGATGGACACCACAGGTGCACACCCACCGTGCTGGGATTATTCCCAGGTGTACAGATGCAGTCTTCCTGATGTGGGTCAACTACCCAGGGATGAGAACTCATATTAATATTTGACTAATTCAGGGTGATCCTTTTCATTCAAGTGCAATAATGAAACTTGCCATTAAACAATGGGCCTCTGACCCACAGACTTGTTTCTTTAGAGCCTAGTCTACACTCTTGCGAAGGGCTCATCCATCTTTTTGGTTCAGTAAACTAAAGAATTTTTTTATGAATCCTTCTAAAACTAGTGCTTATTAATTACATCTAATTTAAATTGGCTAAATTGAAAGGTCTGCAACTTTGTGTGGTAGGGCGGGAAATCAATTAACGTCTTAACTGCGTATTTCATTAGGCGTTTATAACTAGAGGTTAGGAGGTATTCTGTAAATGCATGGCTTAAACACTCTGACCTTCGCTCTTGACCGATTAAGAATAATCGTACACAACCTCAGATGTGCGTTCTTTGGCACAACATATAGATTTGATTGTGTGTTTTAGCTTAGGAAATACTAAAATTCCCTCTGGTAGAAAATAACTACTTTGTTTAAAAACTATTTAATTTATAGGTTACATTTAAAGAGGCCTGAAAGTCACCCGATAAGTGAAGAGAATGCTTGTGTAATACGATTTTTATTCAGCATAACAGCTGTTCTTTAAAAGCCTCGGGTCGCACTTCCTAATGTTAGTCTATCTGATAAAATCCCTTTAGAATACATTTAAGTTTGTGATTGCTGGAGAACAAAAAAACAGGAGGACTTATGCACGCAAACCTGAATTAACTGGGGCATGATGTGAATTTAAAAAGCTAGAAATGTTTCCAGGTTGCTGCCTTAACTGGGCCACCTTAGGGTCTCTGATGAGCACTTCAACACGTTACGTAATGGTTTTATAAATATAACCAGCTCCAGCTGAGTGTGCTGAGCTGTAGCACCGGGATGCACTGCCATCTGAAGACCCTGCAAACCATGTCAGCTCTGTTTAAAAAGCATGTGGAAAATACACCACTGTTTGGCGATGCTGGATTTATATTAGGGTAACACTTGTTCCCACCTCTTGCTTGCATCATATGACGATCTAATCTGCCGTAATGCTGGGAATCATGTTTAACAATAATGATAATATCCGGCTGTTGAATCCCGGTGGTTTGCCTTTTTAATTCAAGATGTTTTAATTTCAGGGTCAACAAAGCGGGATTATTTACAAATTTGTGAAATAAGAGTTAGTGATGAGTCCCGTTCTTGTATGTATGAGATAAAAGACTGCAGGACCTAACTTGGAGAATTGCAAAAGCAGGAGGTGGCACATTTTGTTTTTTAAAGTGTCATATGAACTTGGTAAACGTTTCGCAAGTCTAACATTTAATCAGATTGTCTGTTATATAAGGACGAGAGAAAAAAACTATCCAAATCAATCTAACACAGTGTGAAAGTCCAGCCCAGACAATCAGACTTCCACAATTATTATAATTTTTTTTTATGGTAATCGGAAATGTAAGGATATTTGATTAAAACCTAGAAACCTGTTAATGCCAAGCCAAGCTGAAAAGTCAAGCACTCAAAGAGAGGTCTTTGTAATCTTTTTTTAACCTTCAAGAGTTAGTTTGTTTATATAGTGCAGATTTACAGCACATGTGTCTTTATAAGAAAATTATTTCATTCCAATCCTAAGAACATGACAAAGAAATCTAGTTAAAGTTTCTGTACTAAGGAATCCCCAGAAAATTACATTGAGCCATTGACTTGCAGCATTCACTCCTCAAAAATCAGAACACAGCTTGCGTTGTGGTGTTGATTGTACAGCAATCCCAAATACTGAGCATGCATGTAGCGACAGTGGAGAAGAAAAACTTCCCATTTACCCGGAAGAGACCTCCAGCAGAACCTGGCTCTTTAGAGCCTTCGTCTGAAGAGACAGAAGACACAAATGGATGGAGAGGAAACTTTAAAAAAAAAGAGGTTATTAGCAGCAGTTGTAGAACGTCGTTGACAGGCGATGTCCTACTCCAAGAAGCTGTCTCAGCTAATAGAACCCCAGACCAGGTGTAGCTACTATGGAGAGAACACAGAAAGTTAACAGTTTCAATATCAGCAACTATATCAAATTGGATGATAGAAAAAAGAAAAGTAGCAGAATTTGAGGTGGTCAGATTAACTTTAAGCAACCAAACCTATAGCAGCATAACTATATAAAAGGTTTAGGAGTTTACGAGAAGTTAAAATAGTTAAACCTTAAGGATGACTACAAAAACTTTCACATAGGGCCAGTTTTTAATTTTTTTCTCTCCTTAAATAAATGAATAAATAAATCTGTATATTTTGCATCTCTTTAGGTTATCTTTGGAAACAAGTAGTTGATTCAAAATACACCGTTTAGTGTCCGATATATTAAAAATAGGTTTATTTTTGGTTAGCAATGCATGAATCCCCACAGACCACAGGGGGCGTGCTATTCTGTATTTATACTAGAAAGCCACGCCCCCATGTGGTCATGTTTAACCACGCCCCAGATTCCATATATCTCTGACAAATAGAAGCCCCGCCCCCTTGCACGTCGCGGAAAGAGAAAAAAAAAAACGGCAGCAGCGGTTGGAGAAGGGAGTAAATAGAGGGAGAACCCTCAAGATGGCTGACTCACAGTGCTCCGTTCATCTATCCCGAGCTGCGGCGGAAGCTTCTTCTCCTTCCACCGTAGGAGCTTCGGTCAAAAACGGCCTGGGAACGGCAGCCGAGTCGAAGGGAGCCATTGACAACCGGCCGCAGTGTTCCTGCGGAGGTTTCAGCCCGCCGCTGCCGAAGAAGGTCCGAGTCGAGGAGAGGAGCGTCAAACCGAAGAAAGTCAGCAAGGACGGAGGTGATAGGACCGACGTCGGCGGGAAAAAGAGAGCCCAGCAGCAGGACTGCAGTAGCAGCAGCAGGAGCGCGGGCTTGTGGAGCTTCTCCCCGGTGAAGACGAGCATTAGCAGGGGCGACCCTCTGGTTCCCGCGACCGTTTGCTCCCAACCGCTCAAAGTCTTCAAACAGAGCGATTTCTTCCTCCACAAGGCGCCGTCCTCGAAAACCAAGTGTAAAGATACACAGAAGGAGAGAGAGAGGAGGAAAGGAGGCGGGGAGGACAAAAGGAAACATAGACTGCCTTTGACCTCCGGAGTTGGGAATAATGTCGCCAACAGCAACGAAACTAGAGGCTTCAACAACGTTACCGCCGCGAAGAGAGAAAACGGAGATATACTGTTACAACCACAAGGTTTGTCTGTCTAATGGAAACTTTTATTTGTGTTTTATTCTCCATTGCGTTTCCTGATAGATTTTTTCCATTTAAACTAAAGAGCGTCTGCATTTATTACATTTTTTACCTGTTTATGTCTGCCAGCTATTTATTTAGCTGTTAACTTATTTGTCACGCGCGCGTGAACCCTCTTTGGAGGGGACATCCATACGTCGCGCGTGCGGCTCTCTCGGTTCCCTCGCGCTGCTGCGGACTAGTTATGTAATTACGGATCAAATCTGCACGTTTTTATTTACCCCAAAAGCGGGAATTGTGACCAAAAACAAACAAAAAAACGCGTCCATATGAAGAGACGGCCTAACATGGAAGCAGAGTTGTTTATTTACATGTTTTGCTAGATTTGTCGGTGCAGAACTAGACGCTCGTTACGTCCATACAACATGACAGCCGCCCGCCATTATAGGCCAAGTGTTGATTTGGTGGAGCACCACGCCCCCCTCTGTAACCCAGGGCTGTATGAAAGCATCCTGGTCTGGTTTAAACGATTATACAGGAAAAGGAGAAACTCTGCTCATAATTTGTTCAAGCTTAGAGCCTTGTTATCACAGCTGCAGTTTGTTGTGTGATTTCTAGGTTTAATCATATTTAGACTAAACCATTGCATAATTATTGCTGAACTGTTTCCATTCATGCTTTTTTAATTTGACTATTTCTCCTCTTCTTTTTCTACTCATGCATATTGGTTACTAACTTCTATTCCAAGTGTTGGCATTAAAGACAAGCCAAGTTTACTGTTGTATAGCTTAGCTTATATGCTATGCATCTGCATCACTACAGTGTTAGGATGCAAATTATAATTGCAATTTCAGTATTTTGTGGAGCTTTATTATACTTTACATTCACCTCAAATTTTACATCTATTGAAGTTATAATTTGAATTGTGATAGCACGTTTCATTTTAGCTTTGGTCATAGTTTACTTTTCGAAGATATATTGTTTTGTTTATGTAACAATTTATTACAGGACTAGGAACTCCCAACACGTTTTAGCTAGATATAAAGTTGACCAACTATAGCTCCAATTTTTAAAGAGAGATAAAAACCTATTGAACAATATGTACAAGAATAAAACAGAAATCTAAAGCCGTATCATAGAATACAAGCTACAGTACGGTTTTATTTATGATTATGTCCCACATTTTGTTTACCTGTCTCATCAAATTCCTAAAAATTAAATACTTATGTACAAATGCTTCTGGGTTTACTAGCACTCAGACTTCAGCGGGGAGATCCGGTCGGCACTTGTCGGTTTGTGTGAGCGTGCATGCATGATGTCACTTTTTTTTTTCCCACTTGGTCAGTTTAGGAGGTCATGACACACTGTAAACAGCCACCGCTGGCTAGTGGGAGACGGGGGTAGAATGTGTTATTAGACATGTCTGCATGAAAGGTTAGAGGACACAGTGCTATAAACAAAACAAAAGTGTTTGTGTAAAAGAAAACTAACTAGCTGACAGTATGTTACCAAACAGGATAGTGGTCTGAATTATTTGTGTATTCTCAGTGACGTATTTAGTTTAAGCCTTTAGACTGACAGATTCAAAACACTTAAAGCTGTACCGTAATTTCTCTTAAAGGGCGACAATGTTTTTGCATGGATCAAAGCATTGTAAGATTATCAAGTAATATAATTGTTAGTGCCAAGAAGAGATGACTGTTGGTTAAATTTGGTTGTGAAACATCCGAGGGTTAGTTTTTATTAATGTGGTAACTATTAATTCATTCCTGGCCATTAAATCCTATATTTTTTCACAAGAAAGATCTTTTGGACATCAAAGTTTAACTTCAACGTGTTTAATAGATTTAAATGAAATACTTCTGAATATTTTTTATCTAAATAAAAATCTTAAACTCACTTTTTTTCAGTGGATTGTTGGAAATCTGCCACAAACATCACATTTGGCTTTTCCCTGAACCAACCTTTTGTTTGTTCCAGACGTAATCGTAGAGATTTTTTTCTAAGTATGAAAATAACTTTGTGCTGATGTTAGTGTAAAACAGTCTCTGTTGATATCTTCTAGCAACACACAAGAAAGTCACATTTCTTTATTTACAAGAATATCTATAGTTTGAACTAATTGCAGAAAATGCTATTTTCTTACATATAATTTAGAAATATACAAAAAAATAAGAAAACATACTAAATTTGAGTCTATTCTGAGAGATTGTTGCACAGACAATTTGACTACTCTGCTCTCTACAGAGTAACACCAGTAGAATAAGCCAAAGCTAGCTGGTTATTCATGCTCTGGTAGAGCTAAAATTTAGCTTCTGGTAGTTTCTACATCATAACTGTCAATCCTTTTTTTTCCCTCCAAAAATATTTTCATTTGGTCGCATTTGACTCCGCTTATTAACTCAAAACCACACAGAGAGCTATAAAATCTGTTTACTGATGCATTAAACAGTTTTAAACAGTATAAACATGTTACTTGTTTTCTGTATTAGATTATTTTTGCCTGAGTTTCTTGGCCCTGCTGTAGATGCAGAAACAGACTAATCTTAGGAAGCAGAGGTTGGCGTGCTCGTCCATATGGAGTGACAGCATGCTTTCATTGAAAATAACACAAAAAAAAACCACGTTTATTTCATTTTATATATATAAATTGCAGGATAGAAAATCTGACTTTGCTCAACTTTTCATTATGAGTAAACTCAGTTTTGTTTAGAGGCCATGTATGCCGACACATTGTTGACAGCTTTGCAGTATGAGAGCCTCTTGGAAAAAATATGGTCTTCATTTTTAACCTTATATAACTTGAAGAATGCAGCGGAGCCTAGATGGATCGCTTTGAGTCCACTGTGTTCAAACATGAAACATCTGTTCACCTAAGCGGAGCATTTCTACTGTTTTATGCATTTCTGATCATGTAAAACACAAAAAAAAATGTGCTCGAGAGGAGATTTTTGCAGGTTTAAGCGGAAACGTTAAAAAAAAAACACAGATGGTGACAGAATGAAGCTGTTATTTATTCTGAATTTCATTTTTCACGTCAAACTAGACCCGTCGATAAATGCATCTATTTTTCTCCTTTTGTGATGCCTCCAGCATCTTTCCTGTGATCATCCGAATGGTGAAAACCACCCGCTGTGTTCCCCTTCGAAACCGATGGTTACAGCGAAATCTGAAAAGAAAACAACCAGAAAACAGAGCCACATTTATCTCTAATCATTGCTACCTCCACAGAAACCTGTATATTAGGTCCAATGAGGCATGTGAGAAAGTTTCTGTTCTTCTCTATGGGGGAAATCCCTTTTATTGATCTGCTTTTTTTGTAGTACAGTTGAAGTCTGGTCAGGCACCAGGGCCGCTCGGTTCTGGATGCAGGAATATAACATTTATGAATCTTAACACTCTGGAAAGATTAATGTTTTTAGACATCTGGCTGGAAAGGCTGATTCCTGTTGAGTCAAACTGATGCAGCATGTTCCTCACTTCTTTGAATGGAGGAACATAAATTTCTATATCAAACCTGACAGATTAATATCGCAATATTACCCCACATCATCCCCATGTGCAGCTAAACTCTATGCATTAAAGATGCATTCATCAGACATTTGTGCCAGAATGTAGATTTTAAGAGTAACATTTTTATTTGTTTACACCTATGGCCAATTCTCTGCTGTCTGATGTGAGCTTTTATTTACTTGTCTTTATGGGAACAGAGGTGACGTCTCACCATGTATGGTCAGAAGAAAAGTAACACAATTTGAAATAAAATCGATATAGGTTTGTGTTGTTTTTTAAATATTTCTAAGCCTGGTAAGTTATACTAAGCCCACATTACTGATACAAGTGGACTATAAAGAGAATTGTCCCTGCTTGGTACAAATATATTTCCTTGGAGTGGATGCCTAATTTGTTTTACCTTGAAAGCTGGAGCAGGAAACGACCAAACATGCAAAGCCATGAAATGGCAAAATTACCAAAACTTGACAAAGTCTAGCTTTTTGGTGTGGAAATAGTCAAAGTTTCAGCCTTACAATTTGGTTCTTTCCTTTTTAATGTCTTACATTAATGACTCTGATGATACTACCGTGAACTCGTCTTTGCCTCCATATAGATTAACTTTAGATATGGTGCATTCTTTAAAACACAAAGAGTTGGATTTGACCACTTTGTTGTCAGCGGGTCAAGTTGAAAATTTGAGTTTGGTATAAAAGTGAGTAAGTGCATTTTTAAAAAAAATTGTTTTTTTAATCTTTGATCCTTGAAACAGGGAGTGGGACTAGAATGTGGTTTTCTATCCTCAGTATAAAAACAAATGCTTCCTTTTTTTACCAGCTGGTTTTGCTGAAACATTTCAAAGAAGAAAGTTATTGCTTTTTTTGTTTTTGCTTCCTTTTTTTGAAAGGAAAAAAATGATCAAAGGGGACGAATGTTAAAAGATTGGATCAAACTTGGAGGTTATATCAGGAAAGATGAAGGGGAAATGCTGTTGCTGGCCAGCGTCCTTGCTGTGCCTTTTACCATAAAACAGCACTCCAGCAACCAAAGAGACTGACAGTTCCAGTTTCAACAGATTTTTCTGTATCACATTGATTTACTTTTAATTAAACCAGTTTGATTTATATCTAATGAATGATTCTGTCAAAAGAAAGGCTTAGTTTAAGCGAGCGAGCATGCAGAAAACCCGGGAAGAGAAAGAGGCTCCTGAAAAATGGGAGTTTTTATCTTGATGAGATGTAGTTTGAGTAAAGCTGCGGTATTGAAATGATCTAAGGCTTGCAGGAAGATCCTTCATGAGTAAACTATGCATTTTACTTTTTTTAGATGACCAACAAGATGGAAAATTAAACTGGGACACGTGTGCGCAAGGTCGAGAACGTTTGAAATAATGAAACCTACCTAATCTCTTTTTCCAGAGAATCCCAACAAGGACAAGACGAAGGAGAGGGAGAAGAAGAAGGTGAAGGAAAAAGAGAAGGAGAGGAAAAAGCACAAAGTGATGAATGAGATCAAGAGGGAGAACGGTGAAGTCAAGCAGCCGTTCAAAGGTTGGTGGAAACACTCATGCATCACAAATGATGGGAAGCAAATTGTCTTTTTAAAGCTCTGGTTTGTGGAAGTGGGCTTTTAAGGAGGGCTTTTGAAATCGTCTCCCAAACCAATTTTTGGGGAGATTTGATTTATTTTAAATCGTAGCCTAAGTATCTATTTGTTAATCCACAGAAAGTAGCACCAACATTTAAAATATCTACCAAAAAATTTGAAAGGTTTTTAGTTTTGGAAATCAAAATTTGTAGTTGATAGAGCACATTTGAATGACCTTCTACCACACCCTGCTGTAAAGTTAATCATTACTGCTAGATTTATTTTCTCAGAGCATATAAAAACTCCTAAGATGAAGCCATCTTAGGACTGAATGTTTCACAGCGAGCGGCTGGCAGCAGGAAGCTGTTGGCGGGACGGTAGCCTCCGTGACATTACGTTGACCTTTATGACAGGTTTCCTGTCACTGATCTCTGCAAACCGATGTTTGCAGAGATCAGTGACAAATGCGAGTTTTGACGAAGTAGCCAATCCACATTTGTAGCACAGCTGTTTCTTTATAAATGGCCTCTTGTGTCACATTTTGTTAACCAAAAACCTTTTGTTTATTTTTCAGGCCAATTAAATAGTTTGAGCTCAATCATTCTGTTAAAATAGTTCAATGACTAGTTAAGGACATTTCAGGGACTTATCCGTTTAAA
This sequence comes from Orestias chungarensis, assembly GCA_032876305.1. Classification (NCBI taxonomy): domain Eukaryota; kingdom Metazoa; phylum Chordata; class Actinopteri; order Cyprinodontiformes; family Cyprinodontidae; genus Orestias; species Orestias chungarensis. Next base: position 2,522,551 of record JAVLVB010001023.1, on the reverse strand, counting down.
GGGTTTTACAACTTAATAAGTATGTAGTTCTCAAACCCTTGGTAAATAATTTCCATTATTTCCACTATTATTGAAGATCATCGCTTAAAGCTACAAAAAAAAATCGTTTTGTCACCTAATGAAGAATAGAAGAAAAAAAAGATTTACAATCTTTCCCAATTTTGTTCTATTTGAGCAGTTTTCTTCCTTCCACTAGACTTTCTATTATTATCCTACCTTTAACTGTTCAGTAAAAAGGCCAATTTGTTTAATAATGAACTTTTCTGGCTTAGCCTCGTTACTGAGGGGGTTGGCTACAGTCCGCGGCACAAATTATCATTATTCTGCATTTGGTACACTTTCATCCTTTCAACATAATTGTCCTTATTTACTGACATGAATTTTGTTCTGCGGCACTTGGAGCGTAAAATGTATACACACCATGTAGATCTCAATACATACCGGCTCGATTCCCATTGATTAAATTTGTTGGGAATCCACGACGGGACGTTTCAAGGACTTAGCGGCACTTTAACCACACACCGTGACCGGCGCCGCAGATGGAAATTGCATAACATGTCTCTCTTCCGGCTCTCTATAGAGAGGATGTGAACCCTCGTAATGTTGATTCATGTTCTCAGTACATGCGAGGCGTTGGGAGACGACTGGTCTAGCGAGCACTAATCCTGCAGTCACCCAGCGAGGGAGTCTGGTATTTAATCTTGTGTTTAGGATAATAGAGACGCTGAAATCCAGTCTGAGGTTTTGAGTTTGCTGGAGAAGGAAAATAAAGAGCGTTCACCGCCAGTAGTAGTCGAAGGAATGTTTTTAAGCCGTGTGTACTGGAGTAAATCGGTGTTCGGGTTGCAAAAGCTGCAAGTGACAGAGAGGCCGGGAGGAGAAAGTTCGAAATCTAATCAGCAGAAGAGTGTTAAATTTACAATTGAGAGAGGGTGAGCGCGAAATAGGCAGCCAGTGGAGGGAAGGATGGAGAATCAATAAGCAGCAAACGACCGCTCTGACAGTATATCTGTTTTACTGCCGCCGAGGTTGTTTGTGGGGCCCGAGTGTGGATTTGACTGCAAACGTATCTGACCTTATACAGATCAGGACCGCTCAGCCGAGTGGGACAAAGAATTTTTGTTATTCATTAGACGTGCTTTTACTTTAAAGCAGGTGGGGGAGAGGGAACAAATAGAGATTTGCAATGAATTCCCTGATGGATTTGTTTGTTGTTTATTTCAAAAGTCTCACTATTGAGTTGTAGATTCAGTCTTTACAAGGGTGATTAAAAAAAAATATATATATTTTTTTTATTCCCTTATGATTTTAATTGTAAATGTTATTTTAACAAGAATAACTCAACAATTTTGAGTCGCGTTAAAAGCAGATACAACATAGAGATGCGTTAATCTAATTACATGGCCCAAGCCCTATCTGTGCTTTTGTTTAATGTTCCCAAGGACCGATTTTGGCCAATTCAGTTTTCTCTACAACCATTATAGAGGATAAAGTAGGAACGGCATTCAAAACATTTCTTCCCAGCCCTACTGCTGTTTGCGCGAATTAACTATTTATATTAGGGACAGAGGTCCCTAGTTGTTGTTGTTATTCTGACAGCACTTATGGACGCCATATTTGGTAGGTTATTATAGTTTTTGTTATATTTTTCTTGATGGAAGTTTATACTTAATGGAGAAAATATTGCATAATGCTAAAAAAAGGAAAATGGTTAAAAAATAAAATATGAATCAATAGTTATCAATATCATTATTTTCCTGATGACTTGCAGCCCTATTTATGAGAATAACTGGGATTTTGATCTGACCTTCCAACTTTTATATATCCAGCATGTTCTAGACTGATAAGGGGTCTATTGCACAAAGAAACAACTTGATTTAGCAAGTTAAGCCTTCCTGTTACTACCTGACACTATTGTTCCCTCTATTCATAAAAAATACCCACATCTCCATAATTCATCTTTGATTTAACACAATTTACTGACAGTGAAGTTTTTTCCTGTAGTGGTGACTTCCACACCAAAGAGTGGCATATGGCATAACACATATGGTCTTGGCTGTGTTTTCCAAATGTCTGAACCCAATTGTTTAAGAAATAATAAGCATTGTACAATTATGTATTTACTCTTATCTAAATTTCTACAGTTATCTTTATAATGTTAAATTATATTGTAATTCCACAGAGAGTGCTCCTAAAAAGCAAAAAAAATATTCTAATTTAGATTATTTATGTCCTGTTGTTTGAGACAGCCTTTGCCAAGGGTTGACCTGTTAATGGATCAATAAATGAATATTGATTTTTACTTGTACGACGCTGTTGATACTCACTTTTATAAAATGAACAGAAACTAACACATGAGGAAATCACCATATCGCTGGAGATGCATGAACTTGCTTGTAAACGGGCTATTTTGGTCAAAACTCCCTGTCACTTTAAATTATAGTAAGTTCTTTAAAAAACGAATATTATTTGAAGCACAATCGGCTTAATTTTTGTTTTGTTTTTTGACTTCAAGATGTCCCCCCAAAAAAACCGGATGCCTTCGTAGAACAGCTGTAAAAATGCTGAGATTAAAGTAAACACAGCTGGATTGTGGGAGGCAACGTTGAATAAAATACGCTGATGCTTACTAGTATTAAAAGGTAATAAATGGAACTATATATTAAATCAGTTTACTTAAGTAGCATCTATATATGTTGTTTTAAAACATGTGAGAATTAAATAACTTAAATATTGATAAATAATGATATAAAAACTCCCTAAATTGCTGATGATCCATGTATTTTATTTGGCTGACCGTGGAGGTTTGGGGAAAAGGTGTTTCTATTTGTGTCCGTATTCAGTTTAAGTTGCGGGGGATGGGTGATTTGTATGCTAAAGAGCTTTTGGATTAGTAGCTCTAGTATTGTACTCTAAATACCCAATCTCTCTGCTGCTCTCTTTAATACCGTCTGTCCCTCTGCCGTCTTTCATTTTCCATTGCCGTCTCCCCTCAGCCAGCAGTAAACACGCTCTAATCGTGTCGCCCGTACGAAAAGATCACATTAAAGCATGAATCGCAATCAGAATCGAGAACAATCGACTTGTTTAATGCTTCTCCTCGCGTATGTTAACGAACGCCACTGCGTGTGGGGAAAATTTCCACGTTCCAGTTTGTCTGGCCTCTGGGATTTAAACGGTCATGTGTCATTTTTTTACTCTTCCAATATTCACTAAACTCCTTTCTGATTTAGTCGGAGCTGCTTTTCTCAAGGGATTTGGTTTCAATTTATTTAGCATGTACGCCACGGGAAATGCGCGTCAGCAGGGGAGAGCTATGACTCATCTGTTTGCTCTTGTTTAAAAATAGTTATGGTCCTCATTATGTTCGGTTCTCGTCTTTGAATGCATGTTTAAAGTTCTCAGCTTGTTTGGATTGGTAACTGCTCAATATGTGTGTTTTGCTTTCTTCTTTTTCTGTATTCAGCATTAAGATGTCAGAAAACAAACTAAAGTATTTTCAAGTAGACCTTAAATGTTAAATGTTCATTTATTTTCGTATTTACTTATTAATATTTAAACAATAGACTTTGATCTACCCTTTTGCTTTTCTCTAACTCTGTCCAGAGGAAAAAGGGAAAGCAAAGATCTACGCGGAAGAGCTGCAGATCAGAAAAGTGAAGAAAAAAAAGAAGAAGAAACACAAAGATGGGGAAAAGCACAAGCGAGTAAAGATGTACCACCGCTCCTGCCAAACGATCTGTGCTGACCTGCTTCTCCGATCGCCTTCTTCAACATCCGCCAACTCTTTCCCCTCGCCCGAGCAAACGCATAACTCTTTTTCGTCGCCCTTTAAGTCCCCTCAGCCTGTTTACCTTACGCCCAACAAGAAAAACCCCAATATCGGGCCTTCTTCTCCCCCTCCTTCTTCCAAATCAACCATTAACTTTTCTAACTTTTCCACAAAACACACCTCGCAGAGCGTCTATCCTGGCACAGCGGGTCTTGAGTTTGCGCCCTACATTTATATAGAAAACCAGCCTAACGGAGGCGCTCTGGTAGCTCACGCCTATGCTTCTCAGCTCTCCTCTCTCTCTCTGGAACAAACGCAGAGGTTTGCCCAGGAGTTTGTCAAGTTGTCATTCAGCGAGGACTCGTCTAAGGTAAAATTAATAAATTTTCTCACCCCTCATTTTTACTTCTTTTTTTTTCCTAAATTGGATTGGAGACTACTGTTTGTTTTTTGTTGTTTCAGGCTGCTCATTATGTCATGGGAATAGTTCACGGAGAGGCCAAGAAGATACCCGACTTTTTGGATTACTTTTCAACCAAGTTCCCATCAGCTCCAGTCAAAATGGAAGTACTTGGAAAGAAGGACATAGAAACAACAACTATGACCAATTTCTACTCTCAGGTGAGTCGCAAAATTACCATTTACTCTGCAAAGAATTGTATCTTAGGGCATCCCGACACATTTTCACATCCGATACGATACCGATACTTTAGTCTTTACTATTGCCAGGTACAGATATTGACCCCATACGATGTTAGAATGCATCATAAAGACATGTATTGCTTTTTTTAGTGTGCAGTGATTATTTGATATGATATTGATAACAGGATTAGTTATGAATATCAAGTTTTGTTTTGTTTTTGTAAAAGGGGAACGTCTTATAATTTATTCAAATAAATGACAAATTTAGCAGAAGACCACACGCTGGAACAGTGCTGATATTGGAGATTGTAGATGTAGGTCGACCCAATCGCCGCTTTAATTCGGTTTTTAAGCCGACATCAGACAGATATCGATATCAGATCGGGACACTCCTAGATTGTTTTAACACTTTCTTGTTTTAACGCAAAAAGTGGGGAATAATTAATAGTGAAGTGGAATGATTTTGATTCAATAATTAATTTTATGTATTATTTATGTATGTTGTAAATAGAACCATGTTTTTTTCCCCTTGAATTAAACAATCCTAATGAGGTGCGCCTTTACCAGCTTTTCACATCTAAAGACTCCGGTTTAAGTTCAGCTGCTGTGATGATTTAGGCTCTGGCAGAGCAATTTATAACACATTAATAAGCTTTGATGTAAACCCTGGAAGTCCAACCTCAGTCAGTCTGTATCTTACAAGTCTTAGATACGTTACAAACCAAAATATGAAAACAAACAAAGGGGCCAATTTTCAAATAAACAGGATATCTGTTCATCGCTGCATGATGCTGCCACTACCATGCACCCAGATTTGAATGATCTTTATTTGCGGTTGTCTCGAAATGCACATAGGCTAGGATGTTCATTATGGAGCTTATTTGGGAGAACGTATTGCATAAAATCTTAATAGAATACATGAGGTTTGTGGTTATGGTCTGACACAAGTTCAAGGAGCTTTTTGGATTTCTTTTTTTTGTAAGATACTGTTGTGTGCATAAAATGTATGGAAAAAAGACAGAAATGTTGTTCTGCTTAATTCTTACTTCAGCTGAAGAAAAAAACTGTTTGAGGCCATGCAATGCGGATCCCCTTTTAGATAAAGATCACTCGCAGCCTCAATAACAGGAGTAATGAACGCCTACACCGCACTTTTTTCAGTTCAGACTTTCTCACATATGCAGGCTTGCAGGCAGAAGAAGAGGTGGAGACCTGCAAACTAAAGCTTGTCATCTTGTGTTGTACAAAGACATAGAAGGAGACGCATTCACACCCGTACAGACCTGCTCGTGTCTGTTTAACGTGAGTGGAGTTGCGTGCTCTGACGTGGGTTTGTCATTGTAAATAAAAATGGACTTAGCTAGTGATGTTAGGACATGCTTTGAGGATTTCTAACGAGGAGATTTTATGAGGCGCAATTAGTTGGTTTCTGGTACCCTTCTGAAGGCACAAGATGTGAACCTAAGATAAGATGGAGAACGATTGGAATTAGGTTTCATTTATCATTTTTTGAAAGCTTTGACCTTTCAGTACAATTTTGCTTCCCCTTAAGGTTACTTGTGCACAACACTACAATGGTATTATTCAGAGTAACATTTCTAAGCTTCCCACTGTGACAGTTACAAATCATTTATATTTGGAAACTTTACCATAATAAAACGAAAGCAACAATTATACAGTTGAGATTATTTTGGGTCAACTTTAAAAATAATGTTTTCCAGGCATTTTCTACTAACTTAAATAGCGCTGTTCCAATCTGATATCGTTCCGATAAGTTAAACTGATCCAATATCAACAATAGGGATTCAAACGATTTCTTGACGAATGGCAGATGCTCTGTCAGCATTGTAATATAATCGCCTTCCATTAGACGGCGCTGCTTCTCACCCTTAAGCCAGTTGATCATGGCAGAAGCATCTCAGACCAGAAAAGTAAAATGGTACAAAACGGAGGCAAAGTGCCCTTTATGCTATTCTGTTTTTAGAATATGAACAATCTCCTTGTTATCAACTTAATAGCATAATTTAGTCACGCCTTCTTAAAGAAAAGTACGTTTTAGTGAGGCGAGGATATGAGGACAGAAAGCAAAATTTAATGCAACATGCTTACATTTGTTCAGGCCTAACGCATTCAGGCGTACGTCACTCCAGAAACTGGCACATCTGCGCAGCATAGGCTTATTACCACAATATAAATTACTGATGCGTATATTTATGGGGCAGAGATGTGTTGACGTTAGGGAAGCAACGGCGTCCGAACAAATGTGTTGTTTTCTTGCCAAGTGCTTGATAGATTGTTTCATTCGTTTTTTTTTTAACCATCCTGTTTTAAAAAAATAATAAAAATCAGCCTCCATGTGTTCACAATCATTTATATTTTCGGTGTGCTGGAAGTCGGACCTTAATTTTTTAGTCTAGAAAGAAAGATAGACTTAGAAAAGGTTGTGTAACCAAGGACATTTGGGCGCCAGTGCAGTACAAATGTGAAATTCGGTTTATTTGTATTGCGCCAGTTTACAACAGATGTCATGTTTAGGTGCTTAACATTAGATGAGAACAAATGAATGCCTTTGTTTTCTCACACTTTTCCATTCAAGCAGGCTAAACCTTTAGTGAGGTAGGCCAGTAAGCATTACTAGCTTTATTCGGTTTGGCTAAATGCAGAAATGTCGAGAGACAGTTTTTAATTAGACTGGGATCAAGGTTTTATGATGGCCACGGCAAAACTCCAACTTTGTTGTCTTTAGGCCACTTTCTTCCTAATGTGTCTTAGAGTCTATGTCCGTTAGAAATGTCCGATTTGCATCCTAGCTGGGCTGATACGTTGATGTTTTTATTTTTTTTTTTGATCACATCTACTTTGTAAGGTCTTCCCATCTCTCCTGCAGCAAAAGAAACAACAACAAAAAACGCACATGATGCCGCAATCCCTTAACCTTGAACCTGAGACGGTATACATTAGCTTCCAGCAAAACTATTACTAATAAAAACTGAAATAAAGGTCTTTGTAGGTCTTTTTTTCCCGTTTTGATAATAAACACCACGGACTTAGTGAATCTGGAGTGTTAACATGGTAACTGAAATATTGTGAAATCTTTTGTGATCTCGGTTTTCTAAGTATTTTGTTTGAGTCAATTTGAGATGGTGAGGGGGAAAAATGCAAAAGTTAGAAGAGATGAGGAAATAAATATATTGAGAAGTATAAAAATGCCACCGATGGCAGGAAATGAGAGGTGCTGTCAGATTAAAGCAGTAATTCAGGTGGCGGTGCTTCGCTGCGTGTCAGACCAGGAGTCAAAACCACACAAAAACCAAACTTGTTTTTCATCTTGGCTCTTCACAAAGAACAACAAAATAAAACGCGCCCGCGCTACAGCTGCTGTAGTCTGAAACCCCTCAGCCGTTCGAGGACGACAGGGGCGCGTACGACGGCCGATCCCGGCGGCCTCCAGATCCCAGGCGACACAGATGCATCTCTTTATTTAGACTCATCTGGGCTTCACGGTTTACTAATGAAAAATCTTTTGTTGCCTAAAAACCTCCTTAGTGGTTTTGTAGTAGCAACCGGCCTGCTCTTTTCCAGTGGCAGCGTGTGAATGCCGCTGGGGGTGGTGGAGGGGGTTTCTTTCCACGAACACTCCCCCTTGGGTTTTCTTGTAGATCTGTTTCTATTGTAAAATAATAATGAATTGAATCTAATCTAACTGTATTCTCTCTCTCATCTCATCGTAACGTTCCCTCCGGAGGTAACGTCATTGTCCGCTGGCCTTGTTAATTTTTTTTTTCCCCCCCTTCCTCGTACCTCTCAGCAGTGACCTTGGGATGCAGCTATACAGTCCACACGTAGACACAGATGTGAGCATGCATACCGATAACTCCCAAACACATGGATTAATGATGTATCGAGCCTCCCTTTTCTTCCTCTTTCATTGTGTGCTGTCGCTCTGTTCGTCTTTCAGCGTCCCTTTTATCCTCCCGTGTTTCTGCTGGGTTGTTGAGTAGCTCTGTGTTCCAGCCATGAATGACTGCACTGCCGCCTTTTCATATGGTGTGAGAGCAGGAAGGAAAGAATAAGCAGGGGAAAAAAGGCGAAAGCTGCCTGTGCAGGTTTTTTTTTTCTTTTTTCACTTCTCTCCGTTTATTCACAATGTTAAGAATGTGAAAAACAGGCGGGAGCCAAAGTTGGCGTGTCTGTGTTTTTGAATTTAGCACCTGACTGAAGCCATTTCACCACCGGTAAGGATTATAGGAGATTACAGCTCTCCATTTTCTCAGGGTAGGAATACCAGCAGCAGACGATACACGATGTGCTTTTGCTAAGGAGTCATTTTGGTCTGTTGTTTCGGTTAAGGGTCGTCAAAATGTTTTTGCAGCATCATTTGATAAGCTAGCAGAAATGCACTGAAGTCCCAAATAGGCTGTATGGAAATGTAAACAATAACTATGGTTTATGTTGACAGGTAGTGAGGTTGAAGCATCATAAAGGAACTGTTCTTCTTGCATTTTTTATAATCTTGAGTAAAAATATTACGATGTAACACAGAAGATCTAAAATTTAAACAAATAAGACAAAAATATCATCATAGAACATTTATAGCCGGTCTAATATGATGAACGACATAATTGTCAAGGATCCTCCTTGTCAATTTGCTCTTTATAGTTTATATAATCTGTTTCAAGACCTTATGCGAGCAGTGCTAATAGTAAAATAGCTTTAGATTAATAATTGTAAAGTGGTTTCAGCCAGCTGACAGGCGCTTTATAGCAACTTTCTAAAAGTATAACTAAAATACTTTTAAGGCAAAATGATCATAAACGATAAAGTCACAGATGGTATTTATTGTCCTAAATTGAAGATGGAGCATTTGTTTTGGTTGCTAGAGCTCTTTGGTGTTATGTCACTGTTTATTTGTATTTTAAGGTTGCTGTTTTATTTTTCTATTTATTTATGAAGCCGATGGAGAGAAAGTGTGTCCAGTTGTGTTTGAGGTACCATTCCGCAGCCAGAAGCTTTGTTGTGACGCATAAACAGTAATGGACTAATAGACTTAGCGGCCCAGAGGCCGACCAGGCGTAATGACTGAGACTGAGAGACGCTGAAGTTACGGAAAGGTCAGCTGGAGTAGCGAGTCGATGGCTTGGACTAAACCCCGCCAGGAGGAGCTGATTAGAGAGTTGGTGAAGAATTAACAGGCAAACAAAAAGTTTAACTTTCCGGCATGGATGGGGTAGGTGGACAAACACCCGCGTAGACGGGACGTGCACACAGAATCTCGTAGATAACAACTCAACAGGAAGTTTGACGCACTTCCGTTTTCCCTCTGTTGTCCCCCACGGTTAATGCAGACCCGAGCTGTGAGCGCGACGTGACTGTTAAGCCTTTCTGTTTATCCGAGGCCTGGATCGTGTGTTTTCCTAATGCCGCCCTCTACAATCGACGCGGGGGTTATTCAGCTGTTAAATTATGCACATGTAAACACACAAAAACGGATAAATAGATGCTCATAAGCAGGGCTAATTAAAAATCAGACACACGCATAAACGCATGCACTCGATAATCCACACACGCTCCGTAGCTGTGACACTAAGGAAGTCATTTGCGATGTTATGATGAATCCAAACTCGTATTTAGGTCACTGACTCAATGACGCCTTTTAAAGTTGTTGATGTGTGTGTGTGTGGGGGGGTAGCATACTTTCTCATGAGTGTTTGGACACAGAAGCCACTCATTTAAGCAGGAGAAGCACAACATGTAGTCCTGGTGCGTTTTGGCCGCCAAACAGAGTGAGTCAGGGAGTTTTATATTTAGCTTGTTTATAAATGACATCCACTGCCAGGTCTGTTTGAAAACGCTAGTGTGCAAAAACACCTGCAGCTTGAATGCTATGTAGCATTTTCTACTTTAAACTTTGCTCTACGCCTCTTTCTTGTTGTGTAGCAAAGCAAGGTAATTGTAAGTGTTTAAACCTTAAACGTGCACGCCACGCAGGAAATACTCTTATGCTTCTAAAATGTTATAAATATTAACATGTTTTTTTTATTTTTCTATGAAGCACTCTGAATCGTCCTATATCCACAGCACAATGCTGCTTCTTGTCTTTATTATTGATTATGGTTTTGTTGCTACGTTAGTCAGTTAAGAAAGAAAGCCAAGATTATGTAGGTTTGTAATTGTGCCATTTTTGGGGAAATTTTGGGATATGTTAACTAACAAATTAGGCGATTTCTAAAGTGAGTTTGTAGCACTGGATTTTATTTGGGGACATCAGAGTAAAAGGCGGAGGACAAAAAAGCAAGCTTTATCTTATAGAATGCTTATTTTTCTTAAATTATAAAGGCGAAAAGCCATTAATGGGGTTATTTGTGATTACTTTAGGCTCTGTTTATTTTTTCTATTTTTTAATGTAATGTTTTGTCTCCTTATTTTGCTTTGGTGATGTCACTCCACAACCTCTCTTTTTTTAGTTCTTTTTTTTTTTCTCCTCTTCACTTCCCTCCACCTGTTTCTTCCTCCCGGGTATCCTGACTCCTCTCCACCTTCATCTCTGCCTCGTTGTCTAGTGGTGACTCACTACAGGCGCGCAGCCAAGGATTTGGCGAGCTCACACACAAACAAACAAACACACACACACCCGCGTAGAATCAGCCAAGAGTACAGCGCTCAGCCACATGCTGCACGTACTGCATCGGCATGCACACACAGTGCGACTGTTGAGGGCCAAAGCTGTGAGAGAGAGGTGGACGCGCCGTCGCACACGCGCGTGATACTCCGTCAGCCAAGCGAGAGGCACCAAACCGTCTGAGTCACCTCAGTGGAGCAGAAACGGAAAAGCAAATCTGCCAACACTCACAGTGCACCGTGTCTGTTTCGACACCCAGCAATGATTTAAAACTTCTGTGTGGAATTTTTTTCCTCTGGCCAGTTCCAGTTTTACTGGAATTTTAGTACTGCGTGAATCTCGCTTAAATGAACAATAAAATACTCTTTTGGCTGTCAAAAGATGGGGGTTAGATGTAGATAAAGGTTTGTGCATAAAAATTTCTTCCATTATGAAACAAACAAGTTTGACATAGGCTTTCTGTGATCTCTTTGTCTTCTTTTGAACATATGCGATATGTTTTTGGAAATGGCTTTTGAATTATTTATATATGCGTTTAAGGATCGTGTCTTTCGTTCAAGCATTAATAATCTCTGTTTTGTGTGTGTATATATATATATATATATATATATATATATATATATATATATATATATATATATATATATATATATATATATATATATATATATATATATATATATATATATATATATATTATACCAGGTTAAGAAAACCTACAGCCACGGCACGTACAGAGCCGGAGCGATGAGGCAGATCAGTCTGGTGGGAGCCGTGGACGAAGAGGTCGGGGATTATTTCCCAGAGTTCCTCGGCTTGCTGGAGGATTCCCCCTTCCTGAAGGTGAGTGTTTATTCCAGATTTTAACCCGGTTTAGACTCTGGATAGGCTTTTTGTCAGAGACAAAAACAAAAAGCTTTTTTGTGTTTTATTGGGATTTAATGTGATAGATCAACACACAGTTAGGAAGTAGAAAGAAACAGATCGTCTTCAGCATTTGTTCCTAAACACATTTGTGTGCATACTGAGGGAGAGCGTCCCGTCAGCATGATGCTGCCACTGCCATGTCTGGGGTTTTCTCTATAAGCCCTGTGCTTCTGGAAACAAATGTTAAGCATATTCTTTTTTTAATCTAATTTAAGTTCAGACAGATCAGATGAAGGGCATCAGTGACAACCCAGCGGTTCTTATTTATATTTAAATCTAGAGCCACAGTCTCCCTAGATGCTTGTTTAGGTTTGCCATTCTACAGAAAATTAAACCAGTTCAGTTTAAAGCCTGTAATATTCTTCCGCTAAGCTTTTTCCGGTTTATATCACTGGGCTTTCCCGTGAGATGTAATTTAGGGGCAGGTTTGGATTTTGAAAGGAATGTTTTCCCTCTTTAAAATTAGGCTGTTTTTTGTATGGATCTTTCACGTCAAATCAAGCTTCAATAGATTAACATTTAAGGCTTTAATTTGACAATTTGTAAAAAATTAAAGGAATTACAAGGTACTTTATGTTTCCAATACAGCACAAATTAATTTCCAAATATTTTATGTCAGACTAGAAATCTGCCAGATTTTTAGGATTTGCTCTGAATTAATTCCTAAAAGCACTAAAATAAAAAAATATATGTTTAAAAAGCTGAAATGTGTATCAACCTGTCGCTTCAATATTCCTCATTCCTTTCTCCTGCCTGTCTAACCGCAGCGGACTCTTCCATGGGGAACGGTTTCCAGCCTGAGAGGCATGAGTCCAGCAAAGAGCGATGACGGTCCAATAATGTGGGTCAGACCGGGAGAGCAGATGATCCCTGTAGCCGATATACCAAAGTCTCCTTTTAAGAGAAAGCGGTGAGTCCGGCTGTAAGCCTTTTTAAAACGGCTCTCTGTTTGTAGCCTGTTGAACCAGCTTGCCTCTGTGTTCCCCACATGTGCTTGTGAGGACTTATAATAATTTTTAAAAAGCACATAAATTGATATGTAACGCTTACCGATTTGAAGCAGCAGCCGTGGTAACGGCTTTTAATTTTTTGCCAAGCTGCAATAGCTGAAGCAATTACCTTCTCCCCTCGGCCGTGTCGCGGTGTGACCGTTTCTCGCATATCGGCGGCGTGTCAAACACTCGAGCGCGTCTTCCTTGTGTGAAAGGTGGCTAACGGCCAGAGCTTGTTCGTGGCTCGCTGTTTAGATGACGTCATCGTTGCACCAGACATGACTTCGCACGGCCGAAAGCAAAACGGGGAACAATGCACACAGCACTCATTCCTGTTGAACTAATTCCTAATTCCTCTTCTAGTGTCTTTTTTTTATTTTTCATTGTAACTATTTAACTTTTTTTAATTTTTTTTATAATGGGAGTTTAAAAATGTACAAGTATAATGAAGCAAACATGAATGTTTTTGAAACTGTCTCATGTTAAATTAGGCTATAGGATAATAGGGTTTTATCTTCTTATACAATTTTGGAGCAACATCACTTCATCTTTTATTTGTTTGTACCAGGAAAGCATAAATTATCATTAAGCTCAATTAAGAACTGACATCCACTCTTTTCGTTTTCTCCATCTCTTTCTCCTTTCTGTCCTTGTCCTGCCGCGACTTGTAAACATCAGTGCCGCTATCTCTGTTTCCCTCCCCATCTTTCTTCAGCGCCATCCCCCTGACCCCCCTCTTACTGCTTTTACGTTGATTTATAGCTTATTATGCAGGAAGCCAGATAGTATGCGCTCAGGAAGAAAATGTATATTGAAAATGTCACAGCCGTGCAGTCGCCGTCGTTCGCGTCTGATGTTGCGTGTAGGAAACGAGTCGTAGAGGAAGGTAGATTGGGAAAAGAAAGCGTTACTGGAAGCAATGCGGCGCCGAGGAAGATAAGAACGTGATCGTGTTTGCCTTTGGGGCCCCTGGCTGCAGTTTCTGTAGGTGTTGTTTGGAAGGAAGTGACTGCATCCCCTCATGAGCTCTCGTGCTGTTTGGTTGGCAGTTTTGGTGAAAAGGATGAGACTTTCAGCACTTTTGACAGATTTGAGACGATCTGAGTTGATTATAGTGATTCTTCCATGAAAATGAACCCAAACACCTCGGCTTATAGAGCGGAGGCGTCATGCCTGCAGTCATTGTTTGGTAATGTCTTTTTCAAGATTTATAATATAGTTTTATTAAAATATGTAGAAGGCTCTAATCAGAGAAGCAAGCATCATGTTTTTTTTATCAACGGCATGATTAAAATTACTGTTTGTGTTAATAAAATTGTTATTCTTACTATTTCTACTACTGCTGGTGGTCATGTTTATCTTAATCAAGTGCTCAACAACATGGAATATTTTGTTTATAATGTTATATTTACCTTTTAAGTACAAAGTTTTGATTTGAAATGAGAGCGGGATTACCTGAATAGCTAAAGTTAAAATAAAACGTAAAAGCAGTAGAATCAACGTTTGATTTTATTCCATAAATGCCTCTTTAAGGTTTTGTAGATGCCTTTGAAATAAACATCAAGGGTGGCAATCCTTCACTTCACCTTTATTTACCTGTATTTGCATTTTATTTCATGTTTTTAAACTTGACTACCTAAGTACCAAAAAAACAGTTTTCTTTTGCTCTTCTTGTTTTCCACCCTCTATCTTATGATACTTTTTCACCCCCCCTTGCCCTTCATCACTTCATCATCTCTGTCCTGTTACTCTGCTCAAATCTATCTCCCCTAATTCTATATACCATCCTGATCGGTGCACACGCCCAAGCATCAAAAAATTCAGAGAATATTTTAGAAGCTGTGTTAATTGTTCGGCTCGAGATGTTTGTTTTTAGTTCTCTACAATGTCTCCCCAGCTGTCGAATTTATCGGCTTTTCTGCTTTTACATTTATTACTGTGTGTGTTCTACTTCATCTGCAATATTTTCCTCCATCTCTCTTTTTTTCTGTCTCTCTGCCATTCTCCACCGGCTAATGCCTCTTTCTTCTTATCTCCGAATGAATGAGCACAGCACGGATCGTCTGGCTGTGCTGTTGTCTGTCTTTATGCGAGCGCTGTGCATGGCGCTCTTGAAGGATCCTCACATTTTTCACGTGTGTGTGTGTGTGTGTGTGTGTGTGTGTGTGTGTGTGTGTGTGTGTGTGTGTGTGTGTGTGTGTGTGTGTGTGTGTGTGTGTGTGTGTGTGTGTGTGTGTGTGTGTGTGTGTGTGTGTGTGTGTGTGTGTGTGTGTGTGTGTGTGTGTGTGTGTGTGTGTGTGTGTGTGTGTGTGTGTGTGTGTGTGTGGGTGTC
>JAVLVB010001023.1:2461477-2507167 GCA_032876305.1 Orestias chungarensis | reverse complement strand
TCAGCCTCCCGTTTGAACCTGAACGCTCTGGTGTGAGTCACTGATCTAGCAACGAGCTGACTGCAGTGCTTCTATTGTTCGATGTCTCGGCTCGTTTTTAATGCTTTTGCATCTCGGGTTCTCGGTCTGTAAGCTACAGAATCCAGTGAAAACATCTTGCCAATTTGTAATCTGAATATTAAAAGTAGATCAGATTGTCCCGATTGTTTCCTATTCTTACCCTGTATTAAGAAAGGAAGATGCATGGTTATATAAATCTTCAGAAGCATCCAGTGCATAGAAAACGTGACGTAAAATCGAATGCCTTTGGTTAAAACATAGATGTTAGACGTTGATGAAAAGCACGGAGAATAAAAGAAAACTATTATGTTTCAACATGGATTTTATCCATTTATTTTCAGTCACAGGAAGATGGCTTAATATTGTTTTCATTTTTTCTATTTTATTTATTTACCTTGGACTTAACAGCCAACATGTAATAGAGCTTGGTCGTGCTAAATAAATTTATAAATCTTTAGCTATAGAGGTTTAATGCTTAAAGAGGCTTAATTAACACAACCAGCAGCAATTCTGATTTAAAAATAAGACAGATTACATACAGAGTAATTCATTTTAAGTCTTTATTACTGTTAAATAACCGTCTTAAAACTAATAAAACTCAACATTCAGTTATTTTGAAAATTTAAAATACCACATATAAACCACTGTGAGCCATAATCTAATTAAGAATCCGTTTCAGATACAATGTTTACATTTTCAATTAAAAATACTGAGGTAAATAAAGTGTTTTTTTTTTTCTTTTTCTAATTAACTGAAATGAGCCTCTATTTACCAAAAACAGCTTTTTTTTCTATTTACGTTGTAGACCAGGGGTGCCCAATACGTCAATTGAAGGATATTTGTCTTTTGATTCACACACTGGGCAGCGAGCTGATGCACATTTAAGCACGCAAACACAAGCTTACTCTACGTTAGCATTGCGTTAGGCGAATTGGCAAACTACGGTGTGGCGTAGCGAGTCTCCCAGTCTCTTTCTTCTGGCAGAGGCGGAGCTAGAGGCCGGGGCACCACCAAGCCCACCTCAAATCTACATTTACTGTATATATGTACACAAGTTCCACAGTGGGTTAATGCACTTATCCAAGACAAACTCATATGTTATAGATTAAATTTAAAGTGTTTTATCCTGAAAATTTGCAATAAAAATGATTTAAATAATATAAAACAAATAGGTATTGTGCCTTATTTGGGGGGAGTGGGGGCTGTGGTAGATCCCTTAGGACTGGTCATGTTTTAAATTGCTCGCAAGCTCATAAAGTGTGGGCACCCCTGTTATAGGCAATTAAGATTTAAATCAAGACATATTAAGATCGAAATGTAATTGCAAATGCATTAGTTATGACTTTACATATTTCACTCCGATGTTTGAGATTAAACACTCTGACACACATTACCATCTTTTAGTTAGGTCACAAAATCTAGAAAGTAGACCTTTAAAACAGTTTTTTTTTCCTCTTTAGCTCCACCAATGAGGTGAAGAATCTGCTCCAGTCGATGCCCCGGACAAGCGAGCCCAGGGAGATTCTCTTCGAGGACCGGACCCGAGCCCATGCCGACCACATCGGCCAGGGCTTCGAGCGTCAGACCACGGCGGCTGTAGGGGTGCTGAAGGCTGTCTGCGCCGTAGAAAGGTAGGTGGTGTTGTTTACAAAACCTACTCCATGACTGACAGTGGAGTAATCGCTTTGCCTGCCTCCACCCACCATCCCTGCTTGGCTTGCAGCTCGGCGCCTCCTTGTGTAACCAAAGATGTCGTGTGTTTCCATGCCGGGGACTTCCCTTACGTCGTGGAGAGGCTGCAGTTGGACTTGTACGAACCTCCTCTCTCTCAGGTGTTCAGCTACACACAACCGCTGACAGATAAGCACACAGGTCACAGAACATCTCCAGTTAGATGCAGGACTTGGTCCTTCCTGGAGGTAAAATTTGACAGTCAAATAGATGATCAATGCTTCCATCTGGTGGAGACTTAGAGGAGATATTTTTAGGGATAATAAAGATCTACAAACCAAATAGTACGTATATTTTTGTGTGTCTTGAGGTAAGATCTGACTTTCCAGACCCTTTAGATTTTTCAAAAAATGCCTATTAGAGGCAGAATAACCCTGTGCTATTTGCCCTAAAGCCGGTGAAGGCAACAAAACAAACAAGTTCAGGAAACGCAACAAAAGGGTTTTTATTTTTTTCACAATTTTAATCACATATGTGTTTATACATTATTATAACACATTCCCTCCTCACAGTTGTATTATTTTCTTGCTTTTTTT
This sequence comes from Orestias chungarensis, assembly GCA_032876305.1. Classification (NCBI taxonomy): domain Eukaryota; kingdom Metazoa; phylum Chordata; class Actinopteri; order Cyprinodontiformes; family Cyprinodontidae; genus Orestias; species Orestias chungarensis. Next base: position 2,504,840 of record JAVLVB010001023.1, on the reverse strand, counting down.
GTTTTTGTTTGCTACACTTTAACGTTTCAGATCATTATGCTAAATGAATACACCCATAGTAAGTAAGTAAATCATTATTGATATGAAAATATTTCTGTTTTAAGAGGAAAAAGCTATCCAAACCAACTTTGACCATATGTGTATATGTAATGCCCTCTTGTTAAATCATAATTTAGGTGGTTAAACACATTTTCCGTTCAGTTTTAAAAATTACTGCTGGATGATCAGACTCAAATGCTCTCCTAGGTAGAACCTGTATCATAACATTAAGCAAACATTGTCAAGTTTAAGGCGGTGTGACTTCAGTAAACCACATGAAGGATCCATTTTAAAAGCAATAAGAGTATTCCAATGTTGGACTTTATAAGGACCAGCAGAGCAAATCAATAACTCATTCGAGAGGATAGACTAGAAGCCAGAACAACATATAAAGCATCGCCGGCTTCACTTCCCTCGGTTAAATTCAATGCTAAAGATTTACCAATAACAGAGAGAGGCTGGCTAAAATATTTACCTCCCTGAAAGTCCTTAAACAACTCATGACCACAGAACCTTTGCTAAAGTTTGTTAAAGCATTATTCCAGAAGCAGAAACTCTTGATAAAACTAAAACATGGTGGTAAGTAGTTGGAGGTCTGCTCCCTAAAAGTAAGTGCTAAAAGAAAATGCCTCTTCTGCATCTAACTCTGTTGTCCTGAACTCGCAGTGCGTGCAGTGGGTGGACGATGCCAAGCTGAACCAGCTGCGGCGGGAGGGCATCCGCTATGCCCGCATCCATCTTTGCCACGACGACGTCTACTTCATCCCCCGCAACGTGGTCCACCAGTTCAAGACGGTGTCCGCCGTCTGCAGCCTGGCGTGGCACGTTCGTCTGCAGCAGTATCACCAGACTGAGGAAGAGGAGGAGCAGGCTGAACCGCGGGAAGAGGAAACGGCAACGAAGGAGACGGAGGACGAGGTGAAGGAGGGGATAAAGGAGGAGGTCGATGAGATGGCTGTGGCGGAAAAACGGACGTCGCTCACTGACGAGAAGGGAGAACGTGACGATTGTTCTCCGTCGTCTCAAGTCTCTCTTCCAGAAAACTCTGAGGATGTCAGCAGAGATGAAGGAGAGGTGATGGGAGGAAGAAGGAAAGAAAATGCGAAACCCAAATGGGTTGAAAAGGTGAAGCAAGAAACTCCAACCTCTCCTTCCTGTAAGGCAGCGAAGTTGGAGCCTCTCCTGCCACCTGCTTCTCCTCCTCAGAAGGACCTCAAATCCAAAGCCTCGTCTAAACTGCAGCTCGGGTCGGATGGCAGGACGGTGTCTTCCACCTCGCCTCAGAAATCTTTCCGTTCTCCACCTCGCTCCAAGTCTTCCGCCCCTTCGCCAGCTTCGCTCTTGGCAGGAGCAGCCTTCACTCCTTTGCACACCGTGTCTTTTACCTCCCCTCTTCCGTCCTCCTCTCGTCCGACGTCCTCTTCCTTCCTGAAAAGTCCCAGGTCTGCAGCGGACGCTCATGCGAAAACTCTTCCGCCCCGGTCAGGGCGTCCCGAGGATTCGCTCCGCTCACAGGCTGACTCTCGGACAAGGGCGTCGCGGCCGGAGGCAAGGACACCACCGTGGAGGCCAGCCGTGGACGCTAAGACTCGGCCCGTCCAGGCCAACCGCTGGAGCCACGCAGCAGCAGAAACACGGACACAAACGGCGTCCGAGTCTGACCCAAGGACTCGTGTTGATTTGCAGATGCTTGTGGCGCAGGACATCTCAGGACGGGGAGCTTACATGCAGCCGTACCCCCCCCAGATGCTCCCAACTCCCTTCTCCCCTCTCCTGCCGCACTCGCATCTTCCTCCTCAACCTCACGCCCTCCCCCAAAACCCCATCTGCAGTCCTCCGCCCCCCCACGAGCAGCGCACCCTTAACTCCTTACTGAGTCCGCCACAGTCTGTTCACCTGAGCCACCTGCACGCCTCCCACCCGTCCGGCCTCACCACGCAGTCCCAGCCGTACTTCCAGCCTCCGCTCATGGCTCCCCCCTCCTCCTCCTCGTCCTCTCCGCCATGCTCCCAGTCTCTCCCACCTCATTTCTCGTACCATCACCAGTTTGCCAAAAACTTCTTTCCCCCCCATCACCCCGGCTTCACCTCTCACCCCTTCCTCCCACATCAATCCTTCCTCCCGCAGCCGCCAGGCTCCTACCCACTACAACCACAGTACCAAACTTCAGCGCCGTTGCAGCCTCCGCTTCACCTGTCGCAGTCTTTTAACCCTCCGCCTCCTCCGTCAGCAACCCAGCCTCCGCCCCCTCCCCCTTTCGCACCTCCACCCTTGCCCCAGCCCCCCTCTTCTCTCTTCCCCCCTCCCCCGAGGCACGACGACGAGCAGGAGCAGATTTTATTGTAGTATTTGTACATACCGACACTAAATTTAAGTGTGTATTTAAAAACTTTTGGTTTTGGTTTTGCTGTTGTTAAATTGTAAAAAAGGAGGCGAGGAGGGAGGAGATGAAGAAAGTTTATTGTTATTTAGCTGAGTGGGACTAAGATACTGTGCCTTTCATAAGAATTTACACCCTGAACTTCTGCTTATTTTTTCACCCTGCATCCATAAACCTTAACGCATTTTCTTGAGGTTTTAAATCGCTGACCAGCACAAAGTTGTTCATAATCAAGGAGAATATTCCCACATCATAATGCTACCACCACCATGTTCTACGGTGGAGTTCTGGCCTCGTTTTATTGGACAAATTTTTTTATTGTGTTCTAATGAATAAAGCAACTCGTTCACAACTTTGTGTGAGTCTATAAAAAAAATCCTATTAAAATAAGCTAAGGTTTATGGATGTAAGGTGGGAAAATTATGATGGAAAGCTCAGCGAGTACGAGTCCTGATTCAAGGCATTACATATATATATAAAACTTGCTCAGCTTGTTCTGAGGCACAAAGTATAAACACGGTTCTCCATTTCATTCACAAGCAGCTTTTAGAAAGTAACGGGTTGACCTGTTGTAACCCTAAATGAAGCTACGTCATGGTTCAAATGAGGTCCCTGGTCTGCAAAGGTTTTCTCTTTTTAGAGATTTAGGAAGAAAATTATTTATTTAAAAGAGATCGTTAGACTTTTTTTGACTTTTTCTATTTTATGAAACTTGCAGCTAATGCTATTGGGGAAGGGTTGTTATTTAATTGCAGTTGTGTATTGACATAAAACTGCATCATTTCATCCTCTGTATTCTTCAGTACAGACTGATACCAATTGTGGCTGGACTTTTCCGTTATGTTTGTATTTAGAGCAATAACGCTCGGCTATAAGCCGCTAAATATAAATCGGAACTCTGTGGTTTGTTACGTGGATCATGGAGCATGTTGATCGCTATTAATAATTGTCCAGGCGGGTTTTCTAAACTTTTCAAAGCTACAAGGAATGTTCTACACCCACACGACTCCGTGTGAATCGTAAGCTAGAGCGTGTGAAGTATCGATTCATCGATGTTTTTAATGTCTCCTCAGTTAATGTAACAAAACCGAGACGGCCTCAGGAAAACGCCCCCATCTACAACTCCCCCTGGCTGTACGTGAATTATCGATGGGGGCTGTGACTTCAGTTTTTTAACCGAGCTGCATCTCTGCACAAATTGAAATTCTGTTTTTCCAGATGTATGCAGATGTTTCAAAGAGCGACACCTAGAGGCGGGAGATCAGAAGCAGGCATTTAAGGCATTTTTAAAGCACTAAATGTTATTGTTGTGTTGTTACGGCGTAAGTATTTCCGGGATTCGTGCTTTGTTTGTGCCACTGACGGAATGTAAAGTAATGAATACTGGATCGATGTAAAGAAATGTTTTTAGACCACCACGGATTGACGTTGTTTTTGACCGACACGTGTCCAGTCCGGAGGACCCCAAAAGTAGCAACCACTTACTTATGCCTGCAAAAAACTAGATTTCCTTTGTGAACTTACAGGGATATTTCAGGTTCTTCCGAGACGGTAATGAAAATGTATTCAGTCCTTTTCCCAACAGGAAGTTACACTTTCTAAAATTCATCCCTAAAGGTTTAATCAGCCCGTCTGGTTTTGCTACACAGGCTGGACTTCTATTCAACGAGGCTTTTTATTGATCAGCCAGGGACTGAAGGGACCTGCTGTTTTGTCACCAGTTTCTTTTCTTTGTCCTTTTTATACCATCTGGTCCCCCTTTCTAATGTGGCCCTCACCATCTCCCCAGTGCCTGTCCTGAACTGTGAACTCGGCGGTCCAGAGGCGCAGTCGAAGAGCGCAGCCTTGCGTCAGGTCACCACCGCGCGCTCAAAAGCCTCCAAACAAGGGAGACTTGGAAGAATGCGATCCTCACAGAAGGGTGTGAAGGACTCCTCTGTCTCACCACAAGCCTGTAAAATCCCAAAATATGTAAGAACATCTTCGCCTTAGCTTTTTTTTCTTTTTTCCTGCCTCAAATGACCCAATCAGAGCGATTTAACTCCACCCTGTGAGTCTCTTTTGGGAATCAAGGTGATGATTGAGCACTTAACAGTCTGCAGCTCTTTTTGGGGGGGAGGTGGGGTTCTAATTTTACAGAGACAGATTATTATTATTTTGTTTGTACAGTTGTAACAAAATAACTTGGTTGGAAACGGACGTCCTCAGGGGCTAGCGTCGTTTTCACAAATTTTATTTATATCAATTTTTGTTATATATTTGTTATTTCAACTGTCAGCACTGTAGTGTACATAAGAGGTTTCTGTAAAGGAGAAAATAAACAACTTGTAGTGTGCTTTCTACTTTGAATATGAACCTAGCTAATAAACGGTTCAAAGTATATATAAAAAAACAGTTTTTGTATTCTGGTGAATATATTTTGTTTATTTTATTGTCTTCACAAGTTTTATAAGGCAAATGTGTCAAATTCACGTCTGATTAAATCCTAATTCAGTTCACATGAATGTGATGTGTTCATGGTTTCAGATTAACTTGTTAGCTTTGAGCTGGTTTAGTTTAGTTTAGTTTAGGAAGGTTTAGATTGTCTCTGCTTTTGAGACACAATTTCTGTCCTTCCATGCGTTTTGTTTACCTTCCTGTCAGTTTTGTACGGCTGTTACACAAGCAGCCATCGCCTGCAGCCCGTTTAGGCGGGACAGCTCACACAAACACTAGGCTGCACAACTAGGTCTTTAACCTGTCGAGTTACAAATCTGTAAGAAACGTTATGCAATATTGGACAAACTTTTTGGCCGTGCTGTCTGCTGCCTCCATGTCAGAAGAGCTCAATTTCCCTTTAAAATGCAGAAGCCCCTCCTGTCGGTCTCCTTCCTCCTCAGGGTATTTCAGACCATGTCCAGTTTAGATCGTGCCTCCTATATTTGAAACTTAAACCCCCCCCAAAAAAAACCTTTTGTATTGGGAATCAATCATTTATTAATTACATCACATGCATACAGTCTGAAACTCTGTTATTCTTTTTAATAAAGTGCAAAAAACGTACTATTTACGCGAGGAAAACGATATTTTTTAACAACTGTTCCCACAAAATAAACATCAGTGGTACAATCCAACTAAAGAATAACCAAAATACTGGTAGAAAGAATTCAAGTTGGATTTACACTTCATGCAAAGCTGGACTGACGGCTTATGAGACAGATTATTACATGAAAGTAGAAAATAGACCTTGGAGGAATCCATAAGCAGCCAGTTGAGATCTAATCGACGAGAGTTTTGAGGTGTGCTAGCAGCAAAGCTAAGGAATGAAAGGAGAAGTGTGCCGGAATGACGCGACAGCACATGTAACTCATGTGTAAAAATACACACATGATTTAAACAGGAACAAAACAATAGTTAACATCAGAAATGTTTTTTTTTTCCATCCAGTGTTTGCTTCACAGTAGTTTAAGAAACTGCAGCTAGTTTGAAGCTCCTGGGGACGATTGACCGAAACAGCAGCTCGTATTTGACACTTTTGCCGTTACAACTGGGCCGTTCTCTTTGTTGAGACAAAGAACGTTGCCTCAAGCCTCCCTTCTTTCAGGAAAAATGTTCAGCCCCAGCTCCACCAGTGCTCCCAGCAGCATGGTCCACAGCGGTATGCAGACGAACGTCAGCTTCACGTCAGCCAGCCTCTCCAGCTTGGCGCACAGCGTCAGGCAGAAGCCCAGTTTGAGCAGCATGGCGATCAGGTACCAGGTTCGCAGGCGCAGGTCCGGCGAGCCGTTGCGCGCGTCGTACCCGGGCTTGCAGTGACCTGCCATCTTGATGACGAGCATGAGGATGAGGATGCCGTCGAAAACCCAGACTGGGAGGAAAATGAGAAACCAGTTCCATTGCACCTGGAGAAAAGAAGAGGATCATGATTATGGTACGAGGTTTATTCACAAAGATATATTACAGATTTACTAAAAATACAGCTCCTAACGATGTGCATTTGTAGTCTGATTCAATTATGTGCAAACAAATATCCTCAGTAGACACTATATTAACAGTTTATATGTAACTTTAATATTTGTCCAGTTTTGTTTGTAGAATATTTAGTTTAAAAAAAAGGAATCCTAGAGATTTAATATTAATACTGAAATACTATCTTGGACATAACATCAGATGTGCAATCATGGATCAATGTGTTGGAATGGCCTAGTCAAAGTCTAACACACAATCTCTCAGCTGAGTTTCTAGGAAAAAGGGAAAAAAGGAACTGATTTAAAGAGAGAGGGGGAAAAAAGTCAGGAAAAAGATCGTGAAACCTTCCCATCCAGTTTGAGGACCAGCATGATGAGAAAGACCAGGGTGAAGACCCAGGTCAGCAGCACCCTCTGGGCCAGAGACATGTCACAGTCCGGGCAGCTGCAGAAGAGAAAACCATCAGTTTAGACGAATCAAACCTGCAGCTTAAAGCGACAATCACGCTAATAAAATCAGCTAGAGCTGCTGTTACAACTGCACAAAGCTAATAGCGGGTATAGCCTCTTTCTGCTTGGTCAACAATAAATAAACTGTTACATTACTGTCGGTAAAACATATACAAACTTTGGTGAGGCACAAAAACAAGCATGTTTATAAAACCAGAGCTCTTCATTCATTGTTAGCAACGCATCGATGTGAGCTAGCTTAAATAGCATCGTGCTAATAGATTAGCTGACTTACGTTACTGTTTGTTTAGCGTCTTCCTCTCGCCTTAAACCCTAATGATCCCAGCAACACTGCTGTTTATCAGTCACATTTTTGCGGTCATAGTATAGACTAACAATATCCGAGAGGAGAGGATTTTAGTCCCGTTATTTTCAGCTCCCGCCTCTCCAACGACCTGATTGGTTCATTCCTTTTTCTTGCTACGTCCGTCTTACGTAGCATAGAGAGACGGTACGTAGAAGTTGAGCTTCCCACGTGTTTGTTTGGTTGGAAGTGATACAATTTTAACATGTTTGCTTTGAGAAAGAAAAAGATTAGAAGCAAGAAGGGGAACTAGAATTTGATCAATAAAACAGCTGAATCTAAAACATTTGGCTATAAATACAAATGCATTAAATGATTAAATATACTATGTTGGTTTTACCTTTTTTTTTTATATATTAATAATACATTTGAAAACATGTTTATTGGGACCCAATTTTAAAATATTTGTCAATAACTTTTATTATATAAGTTTTTTACATTTTTTATAGTATCTACTATGTTTTGATTTTAGATAACTTGGTACAACCCAAACCCATTGTGTAAACATGATTAAAATGTTTTCTATACATCACTTGCATGTCTTCTGAGTGAAAAGGCCAAGCTGATTTATTTAACACTTACTTATTAAAATTAACTTACAAGCATCTCAGCTTTGTGTAAGTTTTTAGAAAAAAATTAGTTTTGATTTTTGTTATTATTCCGTTTGCATATAATGATAATTTTTGTCTTGTATATCACCAGTAATACTTCCATTAATACCAGCAATTAAATGTAAAATTGATTCATATTGTTTGCAACATATAAACTTTATTTATTTAACATTAAAACGGTCTCAGGCGTAAATAGCGTTGCCACGCACAACATGGCGTACGCGCTGACGTCGCCCGAGCGTCTAACTCTTGCAGCTCTGCGACATGTGACGTGTTTTGGCGTCAAATCGTAAGAGTTTTCTAAAGGCGCATCGCCTGTTGTTTAAATACCCACCAGAGGGCGGTAACGTTTTTTAAATAAATAATTTAAATATTGTTATAAATACACATTTTTGGCGAATATTTGGCACTTGAAACTTGTTTCGAATTGATTATCCTAAATGTATTTCTTCCCTTTTCCGTTAGCCGTCAGTTTATCTTAAATCGATAAAAATGTAACGCCACTTTTTCACGAAGATTTACGGTAATGCACCGAAGTAGCGTTTTCACACTGAGCGTTGGGAGAAAGCTGAAAGCTAGCTTTTCAAACATCATGGAGCAGGACTCTCAGCATCTCCTCAACACAATGGACAAAGAACGCTGACTCTTCGCGCCACGGTTCGCCTTCTGATAGCGCAAGTGTCGGCGTGGCGGAGGGGACGTGGAGCAGCCGCAGCGTTTAACGGAGGTAAGCCGGAGCTCGAGCTCATTTGGAGACGTTATTAGGCTCGGCTGCGGGCGCTCTGTGGCTTAGCTAGCTGTATCTGGGCTCGAGCTAACTGCTGGAAGAAAACGGTTATTCCGTCCAAATGAATGCTAGCTAGCTAAAAAAAAATGTAGCATCTTTGCGTCCCATTAGATCAACGTAAAGTGTTGTGCTTTTAATTAAGTAAAGAGAAGAAGAAAACAGACACGCATTATCGTTGCTTTCCTCCACTTAAATCCTCCTCCCAACATTTTAAGGTAAACCTTTAAATTCGGCCTTATCTGCAGTAAGCAAACAATAGCATGGGAAAGCAGAGACACTAGTGGGTGAAACCTACATGAGCTTAAGGTGATAAAAAAGGCAAGCAAAGCTCCAATAGCCGTCCAATAAATTATCTCTTAACCACAAGTATTATGTCTTAAAGAAAATTAACGATAGAGTAAATCATAAGGGTGCCAATACCTTTTTTCCTCTTTAAATTTGTTTGGATAGCAGCTTTTCAGCAGCAAGTTCACATAATGGAAACATTAATCAAGTATTCAGGAAGAATCATCAAAATCATTGGGGGGGGGGGGGAAGAAATCATGTCATTTAAAATCATAGGGATCAACGCAAAATCTTTATCTATTTTATTTAATAATTACGAGATGATGGTTACTGTGTTATTAGTTTATTTAGAGCAATTTCTCAACTGGATCAAAGGCAACAGACCACGTCCCGAATAAGGACTTCAGAAACATGCTCTATCTTTTTATATCAAGTTAAATATTAATTGTGACAAATTTCTAGTTCCAGATAGTACTATAAAAGACAACTCAAGCGTTTCCCGTCAAATGACTTTTACGACGTTCTCTGATCGCATGCAAGCACAAGGCGACAGTGAAACAGACTTGGTAATAGAAATCATAGTTATGGGAAAGGAAGAAAAAAATATCAGGAACATCATTAGCGGTTAACACTGCGCCCTGAGCCAGGCGTACTTTCTACGGGATAGAATCGTAGGAAACGGAGTGTAAAGAAGCAGCGGGTCGGTTTATTGGAAAGACAAACAGAAGTGGTGGAAATTTCTGGGGTGAAATGATTTTTTCTCAGTGGTTTGATTCAGGAAGGCTGTTTTCTGATGGTTTGGGCTCCTGCTGCTGTTGGCATAATGATGACTGTATAAAGAGCTTGGTTTGAAGTCGCTCTACTTTAGGAAGAATGCACAAATAATATGGGCCTGTCGGGTTCGATGGATGCCGGTTCAGGAATAACACAGACTGGGTGGAAATCGCCCAAAATTTGTCTTCTCAGACCGTTACTGAGGTTTCATAGAGTAAAGTTTACTGTTGAGATTCTTTTTTATATGGTTTGTGAAATTGCTTTGTACCATGTATTGATATGGATTCATGCTTATAAAGTGAATATAGCTTAAAGGTTTAGCTTAAAATATATTGACTGGCCAGTTTTTGTGTGCTGTGGTGTTTTTTAACAGAGATTTATCTTATAAGGCAAGGCCGTGTAACATATCCCGGTATTGATGTGTACCTCATAAACTAAGTGGCTAATTTACAGGGACAATTTAAAAGAAATTATGACGCAGATTAGCTCATTGTTTAAAGTTGCCCTAAATCAAATCCCTTGCATTATTAACGCGTCAATTAAATTCAATCTAGATTATTTGGCCCACAATCTGTTTTGATTATGCATTGAAAACTTCAATATTGGATTTATAGTGATAATTAGTATACAAACACTTAATTGAATTTATTGGAGTACTTAATGATAATTTTATTAACTTATTAATCCTTAATATGCAAATGGTATTAACATTCTTGAGCAATAAATTATATAAAAATAAAAAAGTAGCACAATGATACAAAAGTAACTACTCCAATGTGACACTCAACTCTAGGGCTGCAAATATTGAATATATTAATTATCAGTCAGCGATTATTTTTTCAATTAGTCGAGAAGTCAAATTATTACTTCATTTATTGCTCAGCACATTACAACCTTTTAAGTTCCAATTTAAACTTAAAGTATTTAGAGTATATTTAAAAAGATGATCCCTGCCAACGCCACCTTTTGCACAAAATACCGTCCTAGATGACCAGCTAGCTTATGAAAATTGGGATTATTTTGTCTCCGTCTTCATCAAAGTGTGTTTTTATCTGAAGCAATTTAGGCGGTTTCATTTGTACAGACTTATAAGATAAGATAAGATAAGATAAGATAGACTTTAATGATCCCGGAGGAAATTGTTTTGCCGGGGTTACAGTGTATCAATTAACAATTAACACAACACACTCATCTCACATACAACACAGTACAGTACACAATCAACATTTAACAGTAATGGCAGGAAATTATATTATTTTATATTTTATATGTATTATTGCTTGTCAGCATAACATCCATTTTAAGAGAACATCAGATATTGATATAAACATCCCTGATAGCTGTTTGCATTACGGTGTGAATATAAGTGCAACAATGATGCAGCAAACCAATGATTGATATGTTTTTTGGCTTCCACTCATGTATAGTTAAAGGAAACCTTTTAGATTATTAATTTAAAGAGAATGAAGATAGTTAACTACGGTTTTTATTTCAAATTTGTTAGTTTTGAATTAACAGCATATTCTGTTGGTTTTTCAAGTTGATTTTGTTTAGGTGATTACACAAAACAATTGTTTTTCACTTTTTAACAGATAATAGAAGAATAATTTCATGTGAGACATTTTAAATTACTTAGTCAGCAGTGGCAGTCTATTTGGGGGGCAAATCTTATAGGATCTCGCCTTTTTTTCAGTGTTTACATTGAAGGAGCTTATTGAAACCAAAGTTTGCAGATAATCTTCAAATTAATTTAACTGTTGCTTCAGGTTAACAGATTTAAAGTCAGCACAGCTGGTCATTTCTCATGTCTTCATGCTTTTGTATTCTTCAGTGGATTTTATTGGGACATTTGAAAATGATTCTGAATTAGAGTACAATCACAACTCTTGTATAAATCGATTTGTTAGGCTCACCCCCGTCTAGTAGTACCAATGTGCAGCGACGCCTGAGTTTCACCTGTCAGTCAGCGCGCTTTAGGCTGGAAGCATCTTATCACAGCCATCATGTAGTCAGGCTGAATGAATCTGCATCTTTGAGCGAAAACGTTTGAGACCGATATCTGCAGCAGCATCATTCTGTCACTTCTCTCTGTGCAGATGTTCATCACAGTCCAACAGGTTTGTGTTGTTGTTTTAACGCATGGCTGTCTAACTCAGCCATCAGGGTTTTCTGTTTTTTTTTTTTTACTGCATCTTCTCTGTCTCACCGAGGACTTAAGGGATCGTCGTGAAACGGTTGGTTTTGTGTTATTCACCTTGTGTCCGCCTGCAGAGCCGGTTACATCATCAGCTGCAGCATAGTTACATCACACACAATAGTCCCCGTATCAGTTTATGCAGCAGTAACATGGACACCATAGGCCAATGGTATTGTTTATAGACATATAAAATATTCGTATGTGAGACTTATTGGCTCAGTTGCAAGGATTCAGACCAATCTGAAGTTCTTGTTTTATTTGCTTTTGTCAGGTGATTCATGTCTGCCTGGCTACCTTCCAAATCGGTTAATAAAATATGGTGTGAATGCAACCTTTTCTGTTTATTTGCTGTGGCTGGTAAAAATAAATCTCAAAAAATCTTTTTTAAATGTATGAAATGGAAGATTTCCCGCTGTATGATGTATTTTATCTGCAGAAGAAGTCTGTGAGCGTAGACCAAAATACAGTTGTTTCACCAGAATTGTCTTATCCTTATGTTGACCAGCTGGTTATTGGCTGGTTGTAAACAAAAAAATGTCGAGGCTTTTCTGAGCCGTAAAAAAACGTTGGCCGTCCACTCTTCAGTGCAGAAGTATTTAGTAAGGGAAGGAGTAAAATACATTTCATTACTGTGATGAAAGATGGTAGGGATGCACTGATTTGAAGGTTTTTGAGGGTGTCCCAATCCGATGTTGATATCGGATACCGGTTTGATATCAACAAAAAAATAAATAAATAAAAATATTGGATTATTTTGGCCCACCTCTTAAATCTCGCATGGAAGCACTCCCAACAAAATTAGTCTGTTCGTGGCTAGCCGAGAATCGTACTACCTCCAAGTTTGTCCCTGCTCTTTACCTGGTCCTCATCCTGGCAGATCTCACCAGGGATCTCTCCTAACCAGATGTCCGAGCCTCCTCAACTAGCTCCGCTCGATGTGGAGGAGCAGTGGCTCTACTCTGAGCTTCTCCTTTTATTTCTAAAGCTGCTTTTAGAACAAACTGGATTTGGGCATCAATGAGGTCTCATTTACATGCGAAGGTTTAAAGCTGGACATGGGTCGAGGGTCGCCAACAAGTCTTGCGGCGGGTTATGAAATGTCCGCGTTCGAACGGAACGCTGGAGTTGGAAAATCTGAACTTTTGCCGCTGGACTCGGAGCGACAACCAATCAGAGAATCCACGCTATGTCATGAAGTGGCGCAATTTCCAAATTGAACTTTCTACTAATTTTATCTGCAATAGTCAGTAAATCCATAATGTGGACTTGGTATTAGTGTCATTTTGGTGTAACAGGAAAGCAATGACCACCCAGAATGAGTGCTTTACATTTTAGTGCAGTTATTTTCACAAGAAGCCTGTGGCGATGACGTTTTTATTTATACTTCCTCTTCAAAAGCACGTACTAAACGGCTATTACCACTACTAATAATAAGTTTTGATGTTTTAAGAGAGTCTACATGTTTCCAGTTTTAGATGTTAATGCATATTGTTTTAGATTTCACTTAGTAAGAGTAAGAATAAATAACTTAAGTTTTGTTTTTTTCCAGTATTTGAAGGTATTTTGTCTTTATTTGGGGGTTGATTACTAAGATTTAGAAAATATTTACAAAAATACCTTCAAACTAGTGATTATTTACTGATTTAAAAAAAACAAATTAACAGATACGTTCATCAGTTCAAAGCATCAGTGCTTGTTTTTGGTTAATGTTCCTCAAACTTGGTTTTAAATTGCAATATAACAACCGCGAAGTTGAAGCCGTAATTAAACAAAGCATCAAGTCAATGAATCGCGAAACGTTGCTTTACTTATTAGACTGCAGTGGAAAGAAGGAGAAAAGTTTTACAGACAGATTCAAACTTTTTAAACGTGTTTGTCTGTTTGTTTTGAGAACCCACTGAAGCAGTTATTTATTTACTCTATCAACCATGAGAGAGCTTGTTTTTAGGAGAAGTCTTTAAAGTTTAACTCCACAAAAAAATTGTTTCCTGTTTGCTTTTCTTGCATAACAAAATTCCGTCACATTATCACTTCATATTAGGTTGAAGTTTACTCTATAAACCCTGGAGATAAATGGAACTGGTTAAGATGATAGGCAGATTATTCATAGTTTAGAAATCAGGTTTTAAGACGCTGCGTTTGCTACCGGGCTTAGCAAACAGAAAGTAGTCCTCGCCTAAACTCTGCTAAATGTTTAAATATAGATTTGATAGGTAGATGTTGCATAACTCTGAAAGGAGTCAGCAGTTCGGCACTTCTGTAGTCGCAAACCTGCAACACTTAAGCGTGTCTATTTATAGCCTCCATTGCGTTCTTGCTTGTTATTCTTAAGCTTCGGCCGCCACAGTGATAGATTGAGGCCACAAACTTAAATACTCCGGTGGAAGAAAAAAACTCGTCCACACCTGTTTCCTCCACACAAAAAACGAACCTTTCAGTCAGAGAAGCAGAATATTAAACGTGTTGATTGCTCTTTGTCCTAACGCTTGTGGTTGCAGCTGCTTCATATAATTAGGACTTTAAAGGCTTGAAAGCAAAATGAGGTCAGGTGTGTTGAACCAGCAAGGAATCTGAAGGCTGCAGGACTCTTCCTCCTCCTTCTCGTTCATTCTAGTTGTTGTTTTCATAATTTCTATCTTTTTACTATAATTTGTTTTTTACAATATTTCCTTCTACTTTATCCCTTTCTTATTTTAGACATTTCCTACTTTGTTTTATGCCCTTCTTACCTTCCTTGAATGCAACTATTCTGTGTTCCTCCATTGAGGATTTTCCTTTTCAGGTTTTTGTTGTCTTACCTCCTTCCCTTCATTCATCTTCCATCATGTCCACCTGTCCCTTTCCTTTTTCTTCCTTCCTCATTTTATTTTCCTGGTTTTTTTAGACCTCCCTCTGCAGAAATATCTTCTAAAGAGTCATAATAAAATTCAGTATCTTATGTTTTAAAGTGAACACATAAGGACTAAGTATTCTGGAATGTGTAATAAAAAACATGTAAAAAATGAAACTCATTTTCCCCCATAAACTATATATCACTCTGTAATCATTTATACCAGTAAACCTATCAACAAGCACATCGCTGCTGGTGCTGCCACTAAATCATCTACAAAATCATGCCTAAGTTTGTTTTTTTCCCTCTTTATTTTGTGCAGATCTTCAGCTGTGAGAACAAGCCACCCCTCATCTACAAGGCCAGACCAGAGGTGAGTCACGTTTTTAAAAGTTGTTCTTGCTATCTTGGTTTTTCTCCTCTGAAACCTTCCCCCGGTCTCTTGTTTTATCTGCTGCTGCATGTTTTAACCGCCACATCTGCTGCTTTGAGCGTGTCGGCCGCCCACATGCGTATACAGAGGCCTTCTGCGTACGCGTCACCAGCAGAAACTTAGTCTGAAGGAGACGGACGGAAGAATCAGAGAGAGTTAATTTAGAAAACAGACGTCCTGTTTTGGGAATGCAAACGCAGGGTTTCTTTTTTTTAGCATTTTACTGCAGACGAGTCTGTGAAGCTGGCCTACAGTCAGCAGCAGCAGCAACATTTCTTCTTTTTTTTTAGGTTTCAGTTCATCTGCGGTTCCTTAGTTCCTGCCCAACAAACAGCAGCAGTCTGGTTTTAGATGACCTTGTTCGTTTTACACAGCCTGCTGCTTTGCATTCTCCTCTGATTATGCTATTGTTTACCATTTCTGCAGCATGCTTGGTCGGGGAATCCGAGTGTCTCGTGGGAAATCGGCACCGATCATGAGGGCTCACATTTCTCTAATCCTATTTAGCCTGCGTCACTGTGCCTACGACTGCTGCTGGTTGTTGAGCCTCTTTGCAAACATTAGTTTTGCCACGCTGGTGGTAAAAATCTCGTCCTTGCAAAGCAGCCACAGGCCGACTTTTTACAGTTGTCTCTCTTTCCTGTTCAGGTATGTAAATGTTAGGATGGTCTGAGAATCTTCTGGCTTCTCCTCGCCTCCCATCATCTTGTTACTCTTGAACTGATTTCCAATCCTTTAACCTTTAATCTCCTCCTGGGCTGCAGTCTCGTGTTTCCTGTTGGCGAGTGACATGCTAAAACGCTGCAACACATGTGCCTTCACCCTGCAGAGCTGCAGGGGAGACGCCGCGAGTTAGCAGATTTATCAAGGACTTCTTCTCATGGTTATCAGTTTGTATTTAGCAAACTTATGCCTGCTGAATATCTGTTTCTAGTGTAAGAAGCAGCAGCCGCGAGTTTCCGTCTTTAGAAATTAAGCAAAAAGTCGAAAAGTCATTAACAATCCAGTCTGATGGAGAAGGAGAAACAAGACACCTAAGGTTATTTTAAAGATCAAACTGATGATACATGCTAACATTTTGTCTTCATTTTTTTGTACTCTGTGCTGCCAAAATCCCCACAGGTATAAAAAAAATCTACCACCTAGTAACGCAGATTGCTTCTTAATCCTTTGTGAAAGCACAAGTTTCTCACAGGAGCTAAATTACTAGTATGATAACTAAGTGTGATACAATATGTATATTTAAGTTTATCAACCTGATAACGACATCAGCATGAATCATACAGACTTTTGTTACTTTTGTATAGTCAAAGGTTAGAAAAGGCTTGATTAAGTGATATTACTCACTGATCCATTTATTATTTAATAACAGGATACATGAATATTAAACTTTCTTCAAATAAAGAAGGTTCTACATTTAAATAAAATTATTTTTGATATCGGACATTTTAGATGTACATTTATTCCATCAAGCTCTTTTGTTGGAACAGGACACCCCAAGAAAACTCAATAAAATCCATCCCTACTAATTGTGGCAGACCTGACTGTCCTGAGTCCAAACCGATGAACTGGAGCAGAGATCGGGTGTCAGGTCACCTCGTCCAACAATAGTGTCTGACCTCAAAAATACCCTCTTGTAAGAACGCTCAGATATTCCCATAAACATCTTGAGATATGAAGCCATTAAAGCTGCAAATGCTATGTTGATGCCTTCGTATTAAGGTAGGATTGAGATTTAAAAAAAAGGCTAAACATAGAATATATGAAACCATTTTCTTCAGTTAGACACACATACTTTCAAATATGCACACTCACCAAACGCTCTCATGTATCTGAATGATCTAAGTTGATTTTATTTTAGGTGTAGGTTGGCAGAAAATACCAGCGACTGACTTCAGGGTTTCTTTGTTTTGCTTTAATGTTTATTTGGGCAGCTCGGTGGATCACAACCGATTTTCTATGGTTTATCTGTTTTATTTTTATTTTTAACTTGTTTTACACCCAAGCTGGAAAAGCAGACGGGCTGCTTGCACACGTTCAGGAAATCAAGCTACGAGCACAATAACTCTCTTAAACCATGACCTACTTAGGGGAGACTGGCCGACTTGACTGCTGTCCTTGTAAATGGGTCAGACGGACAGATTTGGCAATGTTCGCGCCTGTGGGCCGGCTACCGTGTTTGTGTGCAGAGAGATATGGGAAAAAGTTCTCCGTTATTAAATTAAGCTTCCTCCTAGACGGATTTTTGTTGCTACCAGCATTAACGCCCAAAGCCGAACCACAAACGTAGGATTTTAGTTATAAAACATGTCCAGTTGTGACCATTTGGGGATCATAGCCGTTTTCATGTCTCTTCTTTAAGCTTTTTTTAATGATTATCCTTTAGGAAAACCTAGTGTAGCTGGGAAAACACTGCTATAGGAAATAAGTGCTTCTTCTTATTTTGTTCTTGCAGGTATAATTACCTCTCCTCATACACTTAGGTGGAGGTTAGAGGCGTGATAAGGCAATAATGGGCATCTCTGTAATTGGTTTTGACTGATAATGTGCGTGAATCGGTGTTGGATTTCGGGCTTTAGAGGCTTTGAAATAAAGATGATCTACCTGTTTTTCATGTCACCATCTCTGCAAGAGGACAATTTGTGGTCTGATATTTACTCCTGTAACGATGGGGTGTGTCGCTCTTCCAGTTTGCTTAGTACTTTGCTTTTCTTTTTTTGTTTTTTGTACAGCTGCTCCTTAAATGCTTGCCAGTGACGTTTAACCCAATCATCATTTGAACAATGATTTGATCTGATGATCGTTAAAGGTTCAGTTCATCACTTGGCTTAATAGACTTTGAGGGTTGACTTAGTTTTAAAATTGAGTTACTATTTGATCCATTTATGAAAATTAAATGATGTTTCTCGATTTGATTGACCCTTTTTTTTTTTATTTAATTTTTGTAACTTAAACCAGTGATGGTGTACAAATATAGGTATGTTTTAATACTTTTGGAGATATTTTACTCATAAAACTATTCAAATTTGTATTTAAATCTCCATATTGCAGAAATTGTATTTTTTTGGTTTAATATTCAAAAAGCAATCAACTGATTCATTCAGCAAACCAAAAGGTTAAAAGAATAATCGAAGCAATCATTTTCTGATGTTTCCTTAATTTATGAAAAAAAAACCGTTCCTTTAAAGTAATCGGCTTTTAAGAGATTGTTGAAGATTTGATGTCAAAAAGGAAACCAAAGTACCTCCCTGGTAGACTTAAGGTGGCAAATAATCTTTCATTTCACCTCCTTTTGTTGTCGGATTGAATATGTGTTAGGAGCGACAGATAAAAAAGCATTTGAGAGAGAGAGATAGAGAGAGAAACTTCCTTCCTGTTTCTACGACTGTCTCTTAGAGGCGTGCAGCTTGTATGCATGATGCACGCCTGTCTTTTCATGCATGCAGCATAATTAATGCACAGGAATGTAAGCAGATTGTGTCCAACCTCTGTTCTTCACATCGTACCTAAAAAAGATCAGTTTCTTGTTGTGGAGCATGGCCTTCTCGCATCGCTCATTCGGCTTTATACATCCATGACACACCAGCGGTCCTCTGAAGGGGCAGCTATTACCGATATAATCAAGACTTGTGGAGGTTTTGTATTTGAACGATAAGCCAGGGTTGGCACCAGCTGATCTCCCGTTTCTTTGAGCGGCAGGCTGCAAATGGTCACAAAGCCGCCTGGTGAGGTAATCTTGAGGGCTTTTATTTTTAGCCCTGATCGTGGTTACGGCTTTTGGTTGCTGGCACATCTCAAAACAAGCAACAAAACAGTTTGGGACTGACAGAAAAACATTCTTTAAAGTGTTTACTAGCGTGCGGCTCTGGTGGGCTTTAACATGCAAATCTTAACTTGGAACATGTTTAACCTGAAACCTGAAATATGTCACAGTAAAATAAATGACAGCTTTGGATTTTGTAAATGATTTCATCAAATGAAAAAGCGGTCAAAAGTCTATTCGTAGATACGCTTGACGAAATATCTGTAATTTAAAGAGGAAGCTGTTGCTTCCGAGTCCGGCAGACGTCGGTGCCTCCCTCTCACACAGACAATACTTCACATATGTAGCAGAAAAATAAAGAAATTCAAGGAGTCTGAAAGGACGATGAGGAAGGAAGAGAGGTTTGGACGGGGTATGAAGGGATAGCGGCTAACCGCAAAAGCCACGGTGCTTTATCAAATGTTTAAAAACCTTCCTTCACTGAATGATGAACGCAACCTCTTGATATGAGCCCCAGCCTCTCGTTGGTAACTCCGAATAAGCTTCATGTCGAGCTAATTTAAAAGCTATTCTTTAAAATGCATAAGACTGAAAGTTGTCTACAGGTTAAAGTGTGTGGTTTTATTGGAGCAGCATCAAATAGGATCACTAGCAGGAAGCAGCTAGGATGAGCCTGAGATACTTTGATATGTTTTTAGAAGATTTGCAGAATTTATTTGGACAGGCAACGTTTTGCTCATTAGTGGTTTAGATTTTGAGTTTCAGCTCTGACATCTCGGATCATGTTCAGCACTGAACAGCATTCTTGGCTGCAGGTGAGAGAGTAGACTTCCAGCTAATCGTGGTTTAGTCCCTTCCCTCCAAATGTCGACACGTTTTCTGGAAAATGTGTTTCAAAAAAACCACTTATTTTCCGGCTAAAATTATGTGATTCAATTACAGGTATTTTGCTACAATAGTTGCCATGCTAACATCTTTTTTTTTTAAATTACTGACTTGAAAACGGATTTTTTTTCCTGCTGATATGCTATGATGATTTCCATCGGGTGCGCTAGGCTGCCATTAGCATATTTAGTCTTTGTTTTGATTGGACTTGTTTATCTGCTGTAAAATAGTTTATTGTGTCGCTTATAACATATTCTGTCCTGAAAGGAGGAAAAAGACTGAGTTACTCTCAAAATGTCGTAGATGTTGGGCTTCGCTTTGAACTTTCCAGCATTTACTGCCGACTGTTTCAGCCGCTCAGTGGGCAACAGCTGCATTTTTACTGCAAATGGTCGGATTTGTTGGTTCAGGAAAATGAGCACAGTTTATGATGCTGGATACACATAATTAAGTCGGAGAGTTTGAGGGTTTTGTTTGGCAGTAAATAATGAAAGGAAATAAGATTTCTCCCTTTTCGGGTTTAAAAAAAGTGTTAAAATAAACGTATGTTTCATAAGAAGCACATTTCAAATTATGTTTTCACTGAAAAGTTCATCTCTTTTTGTCTTTAGCTATTGAGATGTTTATGTGAAGGAGATGATGGATAAAAACAAATGTAGTGAGGCGAGTATTTAGTCCTCACCTCAGAAAGTCAAGTCAATGAAAAGGAAAAACCTATTGTGATGTTTCTCCTTTAAGATACGAATAGACGTGTGTGCGTGCGTGTGTGTTCTCCTCCCTCACTTACATGTTCAGATCTTAAGACACACCTTCTCACCAGGTAAAGATCTCAGCTGGCCTCTCTGCTTTCTCATTTACGTCGTCATTCACTCGGCTGTCTCCTTCTCTGTCTTTGTTTGCAGTCTAAGATGCCCTAGGCGGGAGGAGGAAATGTTAATGGCTTCCAAAGTAAAAGATGCTGTTGTTTGGTACCAGAAAAAGGTAAGAAGCTACTTTTTGATTTCCACTTCCAAACCAGAGAAAACAAGCTGATTCTATTGTTGTGTGATTTTCATATCAGGTTTGCCTCTGGAGAAAAGTGATCTTTTTAACCAGTATTGGACAAAATTACCCACTTTTATTTTGAAACATCCACAGTAGAAGATGCTAGTTTTTCATGTTTTAGGAGACACGGCCCTGCTGAAATTTCTGTTTCGGGGCGTCAGGCCGGTGTTGTGTGTCCACTTATTCTATGGTCTCAGATATCCGATCCTCCGCCGGCCTCCTGCACCGCTCCTCCTGTTGCTCTCGCCTTACACTCTCGTTCGCATCTCCTGGTATCGCAGTCTCATCCGTCTCTTCTTTGCTTGGCCTGTTCTTACTCTAAACCTCCTCCTGCGTCTTTCCTCCTTTCTCCTCTCCGAGGTCTCGTTTGAACAGATTGTGGGGTTTTAAACTACCCCACTAGAACGCGACTCAAGCTGTAGACTTTAATTTAGCTCAAGCATTAAATGACAAATCTCTGATTACATTACATGTCTATGTTACTGGGGAAAACGACTTGGAGCATTCAAATCAAAGTCGATACTCTCACAGAGTGTCTAGTTGCACATGGTTCGTGTCAAAGTAAGCTGGCCTGGGCGGGAGCATCGCTAATGACGACAGCCAGAGTCAGAGATTAATATACCATTTTAAAATAGTCACACCTGTCGCTAGGGTGTTGTTGTTTTTTGTGTTTCTTTCTTGTAATGTCACTCCGATTAGTTCAGTGATGTCTCACCCGCCTTTAAACACCTGAACAAAAAGCATGTTTGTAGATCTGTAGCTGTGATCAGCCTGAGGTTTGCTCAGAAACAGGAGCAGCACTGGGGGCGAGTGACAAGCAGAACCCAGCCAGGTTAATAAAAACTGCCTTAGCAGGTAGAAAAAGCTCAGTGTTGGTATTGTAAAGGTCTGCATTGGTTAGTATGGGATTAGCGTGGTATAAGGACCTTGAAAATACCAGTTTAAGACGTTTACCTGCAATACATAATGTTTGGTTTTAGGTGAATATATTTTTCGGGTTTCATTAAACTGTTGTTTGTATTTTACTTTACAGTTTAGGATGTTTGGCAAAGTCCTCCTGAAGTTGCACATTATAAGGTTTTTAACTATAAATGAAGCTTTTAGGGCAACACCACAGCTTTTTAGTCAGGTTAGAGCCCTGACTTTGACTAGGAACCTGGTCTCTCAGCAAAACTCACTCAATTGACTCACCTTTTTGTTCATATAAAGCAATGCAGTATTTTTAAATATACACTTTGTCTCTTTTCTGGATATTTAAATATGCTGGATGATCTGAAACATTGTAGTTTGATAATTAAATCGAATCGGTCTGTAAGAGAAGCAAAACTTTCACTGCATTGTAGCTTTATACCAATAAGTGATGCAATTTTTTTTTTATTATTTACAGATTTTGATTTATTGTTGACTTTCTATTAGTCTGAACAATTTGCTCCAAATGAAAAAGAAAATCCAGCCGAGTGAAACAGTCAGCGGAGACTCTGCTGAATTATTAAACGTCGTTCCTCCTTAGTACTGCGAGCTCTTTCAACCAAACTTCGTTCACACAGGTTTCAAATTATGCAGGTTTTCCTCTAGTTTACTAATCTGTGCAAACTTAAAAATCGTCATGTAAGTTTGAACTGGAGCAGATAAACGATGTAACCCGGCCCCGTACAGTCGATTTAAACTCGATAAACAGTCTCTGGTTTATTTTAGACCGATTCTGTCGTCTCAGGCACTGAGTCACGCTGCATTTGTCACTCACGTGTCTGGACGCAGGCTGCAAATAGATGGGAGTCGGTGTTTCTAAACTCGTTCATCTGGATTTTGAGAAGTTAAGCCACACGGTTTAGTTTTCAGTATGTGGGTGGGTTGGGGTTGTCAATGTTACCAGTGTTGTTGTGAACATTATTATGGATGCAGTGGGATGTTTGCGTAAGATTTTTAAATTTAGACCAGAGGAGAACATTTACACATTATGTAGTGTCCTGATTTTTGTTGTAGCTTCTGCTGTTACAAAATTACATATAGCAGATTTTTTTTAAATGTTTTTTCCCGTCCGCCCAGATAAACAAATGAAAAATGAACCAGTTTATGTCAACCAACTATATTCAATAGAAATATGTAGCAGCTTGTGATTTCTAATGTCGGTTTAATAAGAGGTCATGACTTCCTATTGTTCATAGGTGTCGTCTGACCCGATCAGGAACCCAAAGCCTACGTACGCTCTGTGGTTGAACACGTACATTTAAAATGTAAACCGGTCAGACAAAATGCTGACTGCTCACTGCTAATAGGCACTGAGATCTTGTTACGTTTGAGACTCACACCGGTTAATATGTTGGTATGAACTCAGAAATCTTCCACCCCAAAACTAAATCAAGCGAAAAAGGACTGATTCATAATGCCGATTGGACCGGGGTTCACCAAGGGACACGTGCTGAGGACATTATTTTGTTGGATCTAAAGAATTGGAGCTTTCCCCGTTCCTAAACAACGATGGTTACCCCATGTAGGCATGTTTGCGGTGAAAGAGAGACCGTACTGTCAGCTGCTGTCGCCTGGCTGTCACGTTTTCTCTGCTCTGCAATCTTTGCTATTTTAGATTTCTGCACAACCGAGAGCTGAGAAGAGAAGCTAGAAGCGTTAGGTGGTTTAAAATACACTATTTCACATATTTTTACCGTTTGGGGCTGAAAATAAACCTCACACACATCCAGCCCACCTGTCAGCCGGATTTGTTTTGCAGATTTTATCCCCATTTATTTTCTACTGGGTGGAACATGGATCCTTTTTTTTAATTTGTGTTTTATTTGTGGTCAAACAAACTGGATCCAAATTCAGAAACTCCTTATTTGCTCATCTTATGAGTCGTTTGCGCTCAAACCAACTCAAATTCCTTCACATCTCTTCAGGCTGTGAAGAAAAGACCCAACCTGATCCAGACAAAACCATGAGTTCTGTCCAAAACAACAAAACTTTCATGCAGTACTTTTCCATTTACATATTTAGACTTAAAAAAAAGTTTAAAAATACAAGTAGGAGTTGTTAATGGCATTTTGTGCATATGTGTTATTTTTGGTATGACATAACCGGTATTTATAAACTAAGAAATGAACAAATAATCTTTGTGAAGTTTCTCTCTGATATGGTTTATGGGTACGAAGTTTCCGCCGCCCCTCGCTAACAGCGCCACTAAAAAGTATTGATCTCAAATGATGTTGTGAAACAAAAAAAGGGAATCGGCAGATCTGCAAGAAAAATACATTTTTATTTAAACATAAAATATCCATTAAAACTATTAAATATATTGGTGGTTATTATGCACATAAATAGGTAGATTGTTTGCAAGTCACTTTTATCTTTCCGGCAAATAAATCTTATAAATTCCTGGTGTTGAGATTAAATGACAGGAGCTGCACGGCTAATGACAACAGTCTCCAGTCTGATCTGAAAAACTCGTTCTGAAGATGCTCGGCCGTCGTCCGCTAGCTGAACAGATGAGCGCTGTGGTTTGACCTTGATGATCGGCTCGAATTAAAACAGAGCTGACGTTTTTTCTGCTTGTTGTCAGTAAACCTCTTCTGTGAGCAGCGGAGGCAGTTGTTATGCAACGCTCTCACTCCCCTGCAGCTGCAGTCATGCTGCAGCCATCTTGCAGCAGATAGTGATGTAGAGATGAGTGTGTGAGGATAAGAGGATCTACTTTAGTGCTCAGCTATCTCCTGACTTTGTGATGAGGATTTCTCCTCATTTAAACACCCCCCCCCCCCCCCCCATCATATTAATGCTCTGTAGTCTGGTCAAGTTTGCCCTCTGTCTGTCCTCTTGCACACAGAATAAACTCAATACTCCCTGTTCTCATTCCACACGGCATCAGAAACAAGCTTGTAAATCGGATTTTTAGCCGTTTATTTTCCCATGTAACAATCTGCAGTGTGGTTCTCTTTGCAGCTTCTGCACCTGTTCACATTGGCTGAGCTGAGCTTCATAAAACCAAGCAGCCAAACCAGTAGCAACAACTACGACTGGTAAAGCCAGAGCATCGTGAGCAACCAGGGATGCCTGTAGTCTTCCACTTGTGCCATGAGTCTGAGCCCTCTCCCTTTTATCTAGGACTGGAGCTGGCTAAGAGATGGGCAGATAAAACTTTTGATGTTGATTTACGATTCAGATTTTAAGTTTGAGCATCCCTCTACTTGTAATACAAAGAGAAAATGAATCCGTTTAAACTATTAACTATGGACAAGTAACTCGGGTAACATTCTTTAAACGCTATTAAGCCTTCCTGTTATCCCCTTAAGTCCCGCACTCTCTCTTTCTCTCTCTCTCAAAGCTTGAATGAACAGTAGAACAGGAAACATGCAATATTTTGGTTTTGAATAAACAGGAAGTGTTGACATCTAGAACAATTCGACACCACGGATAAGTCGTTTATTGATCTACATAAAACGGTTACTTGTAGTTTGTGATATAAAAATATTATGCTGCATAATAATAATATTGTTGCTAAAAACAATGTAAATGCATGCTACATAAATAACTTTTTAAAATCTATCATAGATGCATAGATTTTATAACCTGGTTTATACAGTATAATCGTAAATGTCAGTTTTCGCCGGCTGCAGAAAGTTGCCAAATGGAGGTCAAGCAGTTGATTAATGGAAACTCCTGAGCTTTATGGACCCGACTGTTAAAGATGTGGTTTCCCAGAAATCTGTAATAAGTGTTTTCGTGGCATTTATTTTAATTTGTCAAGAATCCAAACCAGCAGATCTGGTAAAAGATGGCTGATGTAGGAACAAACTGAATACATCTGTGCTTGATTCTGAATGACTTTACTCTCCTCTGAGGGTTCGTAACTCCACTTCAATTCACTTAAACATTATTCTGACGGTCCAGGGAAGGAAGCTAGCATTTTAAAATTGCTCCGACTTGACTGAGTTGACTTCATAATTGGTTTTAACCTACTGTCGTCTCTGTTTAGTCCTTTCCCCACAGACCAAACAACAAATAGAGCTGAACAGCTAAACAATCAAGAGTTTATACATGGTTTAGCTGAACTTACTAACTTGCAGGTTAACATTGTATTGCATGCAGATACTTTAAATTTTTGGATTCATGTCTCCATTCTTTAGTCATCTTACAGTCCAGAAAGTCCATCCTAAACTGCATTATAGGCGCATTCCTTTGTTTTGTTTCTCCTTTTTTGTTCTCAGCTTCTGTTTCCTGGTGTTCTTGTCCTTGACCGCCTCCTTCTCTTCTTTCCATCAATCTTTAATGGGGTCTCATTAATGATGCAGACTTTTCCACTGGCGAGCTCAAAGCTTAACCCAGACTCGACGCTCGGGTGCAGCGATCTGCTTGGCTTGTCCCACATCTCTAAAACACAGCCTGACTGACACCAAACTAGGAGATTTATCCTAAGATTTTTTTTTTTAAAGCAGCACCGAACGCTCTGGTAACCCTGGAAGGAGGATCTTTGTGCACTCCCACTATGAAAACCCACTATCACATCTAATATGTTGTGTCTGAGCAACATTTTGTTGAGCCTGAGCAGGTATTAATGTCAGTCTGAGATATATTAAAACAACGAAAATCAAACATCTAAAGTGATTTTTTTCAGTCTGCAAAATGTTGGCCATGAGCATCAAAATTCTGATGAGTATAAATACCACAATTTTCAGATATTAACACAAAAAGGTGCAGCAGAAAGTCTGTGATATCATGTAATTTACTTTTATTTGAGACAAAAAAAACAAATTAGTTATGTTACTCGTGTATAACCAGGATATTTGTACTTATTGACAGCTTATAACAGGTAGGAATCTTTATTCATCCTATTGCCGTCTCTTGTTTTCTAAAAGCGCCTTAAAATCCCGCCGTAATTACCACTTTTGTATAGTTTAAGACCTTATTTATTTAGTGCACATGTATTTCTGCTCAACAACCTGAAATGTGTTTGCTATGGGCTGAAGACGTTGGAGCTCTCTTCCTCATGACTCCTCTTCTCTGCAGATCGGAGCCTATGACCAGCAGATATGGGAGAAATCAGTGGAACAACGAGAAATAAAGGTTTGTTGTTTTTTTGTTTTGTTTGCCGGTTTATCTCTCTACTCTGATCCTGTTCGTCTTCTATCACTCTTTGCTTTTTTTTCCTCCCTGTTTCTCCTGATTTGTCAAGTTTTATTTTCCGACTCTCTGACTACATGTCGCCGTACCATCAGTTATTTTCCGGTGCTTTTCTTTTAACTCTTTCCTCTTGCTCCTCCTCCTCTTTCTTCCCCCTGCAGTTTATTTCTCTGGTGAGTACGCAGCACGGTGGATGTCTCCCGCTGTAGACTCCTAGTATGTGGTTGGTTTGACATCAGCTGCAGTGTTGCATACTAACCAAGCCTGCGTTTAAGGGTAAAAAAAAAAAAATCCATTTAAAGTTGAGACACGACTGGAGTTGTCTGGGTGGGGCCACAGCATGAGGAGTCATAGAATCAGGCCGGCTTCAGGGACAAACATCGTTAGTGATGAGGTTGTTTGTTTTCTAATTTCCCCGACGACTGGAGGCTCTTTTAGCTCAATGAAATGTTTTAAGATTGTACAACTAATGCACAACTAAAACTAAAAAGGATGTAGAGCAAGTTTTTGTTTGCATAACATCAATCTCTTAATATCTAGACTAAAGCATAGGTCTGAATCGTGGTGTCAGGTTAGAGGCGTAACCTTTTGCCTGTTTGTGTTTTGCATGAAGGTTTACCAGGTTGCTGGGATAGGTTTTAAATTAATCACTTACAACCACAGATTGCATTATTGGGTAGTGAATGGAAAAAATTATTCATACGCTTGAAAGGTGTTTCTCTACAAACCCAGAAGCTGGATCAGTTTAGTGATTTAAATGGTTTGTTCGGACACATTTCCATTGGCTTCGTTTGACCTCGGCCAGGCTTTAGTTTCACACAAGTGCGGCGCTCTCCTCCTTCGTTTGAAGCCGTAATTAAACGGCTTATGGGCTCATAAAATCTTAACTAATCGCTCTCATAAATCTAGAGAAGTTGTTTCAAGGTATATTGCTGCTGCCTTATTTTTAGCACAATCATGAGTTTTTCCTGCGGCATTAAGGTTATCTAACAGGTACAAATTTTAACTTCTGCAGATTTAGACTTCTACTTTTTGTTTATATTTTTAAAAAAAAATGGAAGATCTCAAACTTGTATATCAAATACTAGTTTGTTTTTAAATATAAATGTGGTGAAAATTCACAAAGTAGCTCCTTCAATTGTCACTGTTTATAGATGGAGACATGATGGTTAAAACTAAAAGCTTCCTGCTGGTGAAAACAGGAATTACACATATATTGTGATCAATTTAACCAAATCAAGCTGTAGGCAACTTTTAATTCGTGTATGAAAAGAGCAACAGCTTATTATGACATGGAAAATGAACCAATGCCGCATTAATCAGTGTGGGAAGATTTTCTTAAGATATGCAGCTATTAATAGCTGAGGGCAAACAGTCTATCAAGGAACATTACTGCAGTAAATCCAGATCTTACAGGAAGCTATTGATCAGCTGTCGCCAGGAACACTCTGGTTCTTCCTGCTGTAATCCTGATGGTTTCACTCGCTCTGCAAACAGAGCGTTTGCTTGTTGGCTGTGCTGTTTTAAGATAAGGAGACCAATATCTCACCATTTAGTGATAAAAGGACCTGATAGATTTGTGTAAATGTTAGCATAAGGCTAGCCGGAAGAAAATTGGGCCTTTCTTTTGGCCTGTGTTAAAAAAAACAAAATAATCTTAGTTTGGTTTGATTTCTGCTTTACACTCGCATGTAAATGTTTCAGATCAGTATAAAAGTTAGTGTAAACATAAGAAAGCCTGAGTTAGATGACTAAAAAAATACAAATTATAACGATTTCTTGTTACTAAAGCGAAAATGATAAGTTATTAGATCACACATTAAAAAACTTACCAATATAAAAAAAATGTAATCACTGTCTTTTTATCGAGGTTTTTCCTTTCATACAAACAGTTTGTGAGCACAAAGTGTTTCTGACACAGACATAGAATAATATACAGAAAATGAATCCCTACAAAGTCATCCCATTTAGCCCACCCAGATCACTGCCCAGTATGTCCACGCACTACATTACTATCCCTGACAGAGATTGAACACATTTTAATAAAATTAATTAATCTGGAGCATTATTGTATGTTTTTAAATGAATCAAGAAAGGGCCCCCATGTTTCTTCAAATTTACCAGTCGAGTGTTGAAGAGAGCATCGAATTATTTCTAGTTTCAAACACGACATAAGGTCACATAACCACTGCTTGTGGGTTGGAATAGCAGCCCCCTTCCACCTGGTCAGACCTGTGTGCCTCGCTAACAGTGAGCAAAACGCCAGTGCCTGTCGTCTAGAGGCTGGTAAAGATAACCCCTCACCACTGAAACCAAAAAGGGCCCGGCGTTACCACCACTCCTGCCAAACCGGACATGGTACGGAAAATGTATACTCTGACAGAGAAACTGAGTCTGACAAGTGAGAATGAATAACGTTTCTGGCTTGCAAATATCTAGAAAAATGGGATTTAGGAGAGCCATATTTATTGCTAAGTTCCTCGAAGTACACCAAATTCTTCTCTATGAAAAAGTCCTTAAAATGGGTAAGCCCCTTCCGGTGCCACTCTAAAAACACCATCTTGAACAGATGGTTTAAAAAAACGGTTTAAAGTATATCCTAAACTGGCCCCATATTTTCAGCGAGTGTTTCACTATAGGGTTTAAAATAGGGTTGGACGAAGAGAGAGAAAGTGGGTATATTGCTACCACCGCGTAGCTCCATAGCCACCAAGTCAGGACAGTCACCCAGGTTGTAGTAAAAATAGCAAAACACTAAGCATCTAAGATTGGCGGGCCAATAATAAAACCGAAAATTGGGGAAGGCAAACCCCCCCTGCTGTTAGGTTTTTTGAAGTTCATTAAGCCTTGGGCGTTTACCCTGCCAAATGTAAGACGAAAAGTCGAGTCTAGCTCATTAAATAAGTATTGGGAATAAAAATAGGTAATGCCTAAAAGAGGTATAGAAATTTGGGTAGTATATTCATTTTAATTGAGGTAATACGTCCCACAAGGGACATGGAGAAGGGTGTCCACTTTGTGAGGGATCCCTTCACTCGGTTCGACAGTTGAATCAAATTCTCTTTAAACAGGTTTTTATGTTTTCTAGTCACTGTGATACCAAGGTACGTGAATTTTTGTCTTTCATTTCTAAACGGCAGATTGGCAAGATCTGACATATTAACTTTATTCCCTATGGGGAAAAGCTCACTTTTGGTAAGGTTCAGCTTATACCCAGAGATCAAACCAACTTGGCTTAATGTATCGAGAGCAAAAGGCAGTGAGGTTGATAGTTTGGAAATAAAAAGTAGAAGATCGTCCGCATAAAGCGACACTTTATGTTCCATGTCATTCCTCCAAATGCCAGATATCTCTTTACTGGTTTTAAGTGCGATGGCTAGGGGCTCTATGGCCAGATAAAAAAGCCGGGGGCTAAGGGGACAGCCCTGACAGGTGCCTCTTTGCAGTTTAAATGGTTTGAAGTCCGAAAATTGGTACGAACCGTGGCAGACGGTTGGTATAATAGTTTAATCCATGAAATGAAGTTTTCTCCAAAGCCAAATCTACTAAGAACAGCAAAAAGATAATCAAACTCGACCCGGTCAAAGGCCTTCTCAGCGTCTAAAGAGCTGAATCTGTGACACTGGAATAAATGATATTAAGCAGCCTACTAACATTAAAATATGAGGGCCGACCTTTAATGCAGCCTGTTTGGTGTTTTGAAATAATTGATGGTAGAACAGTTTTAAGTCTATGAGAAAGAATTTTGGCTATAATTTTGACATCTGTGTTTAGAAGAGAGATAGGTCTGTATGAGGTGCATCCCACTGGATCTTGCCCTTTTTTGAAATAAGCGTGATACAAGCTTCAGAAAATGATTGAAGGAGGGATTCGTGTTTAAAGCAATCAGTAAGGGTGGAGCTGAGCTGCACAGAGAGTAAGTCTGAAAATTGGTTGAAAAATTCTGAGGGAAGACCATCTGGTCCTGGGCATTTGCTGGATTGCATTGAGGGTATTGCTAGGGAGACTTTTGCCTGGGCGATGGGCTCATCTGGCCTGTTCTTAAGTTCTGGTGAAATTACAGGGATATGAAGTTTAGCTAGAAAATCATCAGTCATGTTAGAATTGGTTTGTGATTGTGAACTGTAGAGTTCCTCATAAAAGTCTCTAAATGCATCATTAGTTTGACCATGATCTGTGACTGTACTGCCATCCTGTCTTTGAATTCTAGAAATAGTTGGCCTTGCCCTACAGCCCTTGAGCATATGTTGCTAAAAGTTTATCGGGTTTGTCGCCATGCATATAAAATTTGGATTGGTTGTGTAAAAGCAAGCATTCAGCCTGGAGTGTGTTATCAATAAGTCAAGCCTTGTTTTAAGGTCAACAGGCTTTTTGAACAGTTCAGGACACTGATTCAGAGCATATCTTCTATCAACCTCTTTGATTTGTTGAATTAGGTGGTTTTGTTAATAGGTGGACTGATTTTTAATTCTTGCTGAATAGGCAATAATCTGGCCTCTGATGTAGGCCTTAAAGCCATCCTATACCACAAGGCTGGAGGTCTCATGGGAAGAGTTAGTAGAAAAGAAGAAACGTATCTCGTCTTGGATAAACTTCTGACAGCAGGGTTGAATTAAAACGCCATGGTCTAACTCTCAAGGGGAAGTGAGGAAGGGACAGGGACAGAGTGAGTGGGGCGTGGTCTTAAATAACTATGCTTTGGTAGTCACAGGAACAAATCTGCTGTAGCCATTTAGTATCTGTAATGAAATAGTGGACTCTCGAATAAGTTTTGTGTACTCGTGAGAAGTATGAGTACTCCCTCTTGTCGGGATTTAAAGTAAGCCACACATCACACAGTCCATACCCACTTGCAATAATAAACCTGCTCTGTTTATCAGCCACCACATTATCGGCCTCAAGCCGAGTATTTTGGCTGATCAGTACTGAGACCCCTCTTGCTTTAACCTGAAAATGGGAGTGAAAACATTGTCCCCTCCAGCATGCCAGGAGACGACCCCCGTCCGAGCTCCTGATGCGAGTCTCCTGCAGAAAAGCCACATCTGTATTAAATGGTTTAATATGGGAAAGAACCTTCCTTCTCTTCCCTGGGTGATTTAAACCCTTGTCATTCCAGCTTAAAAAACTTAAATGCTGACTCACATTATTTCAAAATTTGTGTATTACCTAATATTAATAGGTGCAATAGCAGTTTGGCAGGCAGAGATTGAAACAAAAGAAATGAAGAAAACTTATGGACCTCTGGCTATGAGCTTAACTTCCCCCTCAACCTCCGGTGGTGTCGGGAGCACCTCTTTCCCGAATAGTTTGCAGAGAAGGTTGGAGTAAAAATGAGTAGGGCGCCCACTTTCAGTGTCTTCGGGGAGACCGAGAATGCGGATGTTCTGTCGTCTGCTACGAATCTCCAAGACATACACTTTGTCTTTTAGCTTGGCGTTATCCTCACAGAGAGCGGCACACGAGTCTTCCAGGCTAGCCACTCGCTGGCCAAAATCCTCTGTTGCGAGCTTTAGGGAGGAGACTCGCTCTGCCTGTTCCTCCAGGGCCTGCCGCATCTGGTCTAGCTTGGAGTTAAGCATGTTGGCAGAAGATTTGAATTTAGATTTCAGATCCTCCCCTTGTTGCTGAAGCAGTGTGGTGATAGCCTCTAGCGTTAAGCTAGCGTCCTCCTTCTTACTTCCTTTCGCACTCTTACAGGACATTACAAGTGGATAACTAATCAAAAAACACCAGCCAAGATGTTTTTGTATTGATTGCTGCCGTAGAATTACTTCTCTTTGGGGTGAATTTAGTTAAACGGCTAAATTTTTCCGGAGCGGTCCGTCACTACGTCTACCCTGTCCGCATGGCAAACTGGAAGTCCATAATAGGCTCCTTTTTAAACCAGTTACGTAAAGAAACGTGTTTTCTCCTACTAGTAACGGCATTCAATCTTTTTTTTATTTTCAACGTATTTATCATTGCTGTTATATAACATACAGAGTGGGGGACATCCAGAAACTTATATTTGTTCAGAAAACCAAAGATAAAATCAAATGTTTTCTGATGAAAATTGGAGATTTAATACATGCCCCCTAGCAGGATTATCAAAAATAAAAAAAATGCAATATTAGTAGCACAATATTTATGTATCAAAGAACTGTTTTGAGGTCAATTATTGTTTGAAAATATATTTTATGAAGTTGTAGATTTCATGTTAATGTAATATTTAGGATTATAAAAGTCGGACTCACAGCAGACATGAACCCAATATGATAAACGTTGCGTAGAACACGAAGCAGATATTAGAAAGTGTACAGTAAAATGTATTATATATACTTCTGATATGGTGAGTCCAATATTTACCATTATTATCCAGCAAAAGAAGCTGTTATAAAGACGTTCTCACCTCCATATTTCTGGAAAACAAAACCATTGCTAATTTTTAGAGTTTCCAGGAAAGATGGGTCCACATAAATGACCAAATAGAAACTAGAAAAACAAAGCTTGTAAACAGACAAAATTCTTGCAACGTCAGACTCATTACTAATCAGTTAGAAACACTTGATTCAGTTAGTTTATGCTATATTTATAATCTGTAATGTGTTGTATGTAAGCTACGGATAAACACACAGACCAACTGTGTTCATAACAAGTCTCATCAGAAAGTGCTGGGTCGTCATCATAGATTCGGGATGTAGATATAAACCCACTAGAAGAGAGTAGATGTGTTGACTCCTGTATTTATTTAACCTCTGTCGTGAAAACCTGTGTTTTATATGTACGAAGAGTTCGATTTGCATCTCGGTGCAGCTTTAACGCGTGTCTCTGTCTCCCCCTGCAGGGCTTGAGGAACAAGCCGAAGAAGACGGGACACGTCAAACCAGATCTGATAGATGTGGATTTAGTTAGAGGTGAGCGCCCAGTGCTGCTTACAAGAGGGGCGACTTCAACCTCCCAGAGCAACATGATCAGGAGAGAAACGGAGGAGATCTGAACATGATGATCTGTAACACTTCTAATTCTCAGGTTCAGCGTTTGCCAAGGCCAAACCAGAGAGTCCGTGGACGTCGTTGACCAGGAAGGGCATCGTTCGCGTCGTCTTCTTCCCGTTCTTCTACAGATGGTGGATACAGGTCACCTCCAAAGGCATTTTCCTTCTGCTGCTGGCTCTGTATCTGCTTCAAGGTAGACCGGACCTCATTCCTCTACAATATACTAGATTATACCAGTCCGCATCATTAAGGGAATCACTGCTTAAAACAGAAGAGTAAGTTAGGAATGAAGCAGACAATCCAAAAACTTTTCACTTAAATACAAACCCATTTAATTTAATCATAAATAAATTCATACATGTTTAAAAATAGTCCAGATAAGGAAATGCTGCAGATTGCATCAAGTCTTGCAGAATTCAGCAATCCCTCATACTAAACATGCTTGTAATGACTGTGGAGAGGAGAAGTGAGAAGCAGGCTGAGCTGGTGAGTAAACTAGTAAGGACTGGTATACAAATCTCCACCTAAGGAAACGTAGCTGTTTGCATTTCATGAATAATTGTTCAGAAATGTCATAACTAGATGTTTTTGTAATATTTTGCCTGCCTTGTGTATTTATGGCTCCATTCCCTGATTTCATTTCCTTTAGGCAACAATTTTTCTTACCTGTGTAGCCTATGTGGGGCTAAGTTTAGCTTGTTGCTGATCAGTTACTTAACCTATACCAAAACTTAAGGTCTGCCATATTTCTGTTGTTTATTAAATGTTGAACAATGATGTTGCCAAACTGGACTGACCGTTGTTTGCCTGTCGTTGCTCAGTGGCAGCAGCGGCTCTGTACGTGACCGTCGCTCAGCCTCATGGGATCCCAGCCACCGAGGTTTTCGGCGCCATCTGGCTCATGTTGCTTCTGGGAACCGTCCATTGTCAGATCGTCTCCACCAGGACCCCCAAACCCATTTCCAGCAGCGGGGGGAAGAGGCGCAGGTGAGCCGGCGAACAAACGATA
The DNA here is from genome assembly GCA_032876305.1 of Orestias chungarensis. NCBI lineage: Eukaryota > Metazoa > Chordata > Actinopteri > Cyprinodontiformes > Cyprinodontidae > Orestias > Orestias chungarensis. The sequence continues at coordinate 2,469,957 of JAVLVB010001023.1, read as the reverse complement.
GCTTTTCAAAGGAGATCGTAAGAGTGGAAAAAATATATAGGGCGTTTGAAACCACAGGAAAGGTTTGTTCTGCTAAATTTGCTGATGGATAACTCAGTCGTTGCATGGTTGATTTTCCTAGTATTCCGCCAAAAATTTGTTTAAGTAATTATAAACATTGAATTTATCAGCTTTAAGTAATGTTGCATTTATCAGTAAATGTTGCTGCTGATAAAAAGCTGAGGGATACTAGTCTTGATTTGTAGTGGTTTGCCGTGTTTCCAGTTTGTTGGCTTCATGCTTGTCGGCGCGCTGCTGCCAGATGAAAACTGAACCTCTGCTCAGTTTCAAGCGGGATCAGATTCAAATTTAAAGATAGTTTTAGTTCAGTTTATCCTTTTACGCCTTTATCAATGATCATAAAGGAAATCTACTTTCTACACTGTCCTACATTTTTCTTTTTTTTATGATTTCTTTAATTTATCACAGGGTTAATTCTGCAACAGTAGATAATATAAACATGTCAATACATTTAAATCCTTAACGTATAAAATTCACTTTCCAAGCTTGTTGTTTTTAAATATTTCATAAAGAGATCTACTTTTGCAGAACCCAATAAGATACATATTTATTCTTAAATAATTGAACTCCTGTATCAGCGTTTCATTTTCTCTGGCCTCCTGGTTTGCTCTAAGTCTCATCTCTGATCTCCGTTCTTTCCAAACTGAAGGAAGTTGAGGAAGGCATCTCAGATGGAGGTGCATAGGGAAGGAGACGGGTCTAGCACTACCGATAACACACAGGAGGGGGCGCCACCCTCTCAGTCAGCCAGCACCACATACAGGCTGGGGGCTTTCTTCCAAGATTTCTGGCATGATATCTGTAAAGCTGGGTGTGTATTTTCATTCTCCTGGTTTCTGTGATGAGACAATGTGACGTGATGAGGCTGCGCTTTCAATTATCTAAATTTCTCAACAATGTTTAAAGAACAGAAAATTTGCCAGCCTCGCCTCGGACCTCATTGTGCTTCCCTAGCTGCAACATCCTTTCAACCTAAATCTCTCCTATTTTGATTCAAAATCCCAATCTCGTTTAGCTGATTTCTTGCAGCACCAATCAGATTTTCATTTTACTTTTGTATGAGCAGATTAAGGACCTTGCAGCTAATTTTGATGTGATTATTGTCGTTTAAATGAAGCATGCTGCCTCCTTTCTTTCAGAGCCTCCTCAAAGCTCCTCCAGTCTCATGTTGTTTTAGGCATCAGTGACCTTTATTTTTTACTGTAGGTAAAATAAACTTTGAGATCTGACTAGATTTGCTTATTAAAGGGCATGTAATCAAACTTTGTACAATGTACAGAACATAGAAAAGATAACGAAAGTAACACAGGACAAAAGTATAAGTCTACCCTAATGTGCACGGTGAAAGATTTATTTCTTATCTGCAGAATAACATCTACTTTATCTTCCGAGGTGTTTCAGCTTCCCAAGATGCTGAGGAATATTTTGAGACACTTGATCCAAAAATCCACAAGTTGAGCGAGTTTTTGCGTCACAGAAAACATAATAATACTCTTTTAACTTTAGTTCCTAAGTAGCTTTTTCCTACCCTTAAATCCAAGGGTAGGAAAATTTTGTTCCATCTGTCTGAAGTGATCATTACAAAAGTAATTTTTAAGTATGTATGATTCCTACCAATATTGTATCAAGTAGGACTGAACGATTTTGAGAAAAAAATTTAAATTGCGATCTTTCTGGCTGAGATCGTGGTTTCGATTTCAATCACAACTTATTTTCTTTAAATCAAGTTTCAAAAAATTCCATTAAGATAATGTGTGAAAACTGCTGGCAACATATTTTAAATTGACTGAGTAGCTACACACTGATTGGAGTGGAGAGCATGTGACCTGGTGCTGCTTTCTGGTTGGCAGCTGCCACAGAGCCTTTCTACACCGGCATTGAGCATAAATGTGAAATTAGTGACAAAATTATTTTAGCACCAAGACGAGCCGCAGCTTTAACGATCCCTAAATCCTGTTATCTGAGATTGTGATTTTCGGTTGAAAACGATCGTTCAGCCCTAGTATCGAGTCAATATCAGGATCAGAGGAAGAAAAGTTCTATCGTTAAAACTCTAATTTGTAGCTTAAATCTGGAAAATCCTTTAATAACCTAATTTCCAGATCCTAAAGCCCAATGTTTAGAGTTTGCTTGTTTCTTTTATCTGTAATAATACTGTTGTTGCAGTTCAGAAATCCCCACACCAGTTTATCACCTATGAACGTCTGCATGACTCCCTGCAGATCTAAGAAATCCAAGCTGTCCATTGATAAATCGACTGAGACGGACAACGGCTACGTGTCCCTGGATGGTCGGGTGACGAACCGCAGCAGCGAGGAGGGGCTCCAGCTGCCTGAGCAGAGATGTGACCCGTTGACCCGCCCGGACGAGGCGTGCTGGAACCCCCACATCCAGGCGTCGCACTCTCCCACAGCCCACAGCTCAGGGCTGGTGATGGCTGGAGGCAACAAGGTCAGCAATGAGAAACTCATCGATAAGACTTTTATCAGTTTCACAGCAAAAACCAACCCTGTGGGAACATTTCTCACTGCTGGATTTGTTTCTTTTGAAGGAGCCGGCATCTGATGAAGCCTCTAGTGAGGAGGATCCTGAAGCGTCCTACAGTGCCCTCCGCAGGGCAGTTGACAGAAAGAACAGCGACTGTACCCTCAGAAACCGCAAAAACACACACCTTTACAAGAAACACTATGCTGTGGAGGTAAAACACGTGGGCTGATTGATGCATGAAACGTGCAGAATTGGCTTATTTGAAACGATGGATGTTGTTCGGTTCCATCAGGATGTTCCCAAATCCGGCACCAGCTGTAGCTCCAGATGTTCCAGTATGAGAACCCAGGACTCTGAGAGCACTCGGCACGAGTCGGAAACCGAGGATCTGATGTGGGAAGACTTTCTGCACTGCGCTGAGTGCAGATCATCCTGCACCTCAGAGACAGGTGAGGTGGTTTAAAGGTTCGAGCAGAAACTTTCGGCCTTAAAGCGACGTTTCAACACCAACTGCTTGTTTCAGAGGGAGAAGGAGGGACGTCTGTTTGTCCTCAGTCTAAGAAGGAATACAGAGACGATCCTTTTCATCAGGTATGTAAGCGTTTTGCCAGCTTATATCTCAATTCTGATGATTTGTATTATTGTTTGGCATCTGAATCCATATCTGGGATGCTTTGAAACTATATTTTTGAAACATTATTATTGTTTAGATGTTGAGCTTTCTAATATTTTGTTAACAAAATGAATGCCAGAAAGTATGAACCTTTTCCTATGTATATGATTGGGGGCTTTTTTTCCTTCCTTCATAAGCTTGAATGCAGCCACTGTTAGAAACAGCCAGTAATTAACGTCTGTTATTTCTTTCGGTCTAATGTGAGCATCAGTAATGGAGAAGGTGTGTTTTTGCTGCAGAGTCATATCCCCTGGCTGCACAGCTCCAACCCTGGCCTGGAGAGGGTGAGCGCTATCGTCTGGGAGGGAAACGAGTGTAAGAAGGCAGACATGTCAGTCCTGGAGATTAGCGGCATGATCATGAACAGAGTGAGCGGAGCTTTGAGTAACACTGAAGGTTTCATTCAGCGGCCATGCTGACGTTTCTGTCTGTGCACAGGTGAACCTTTACACTGCAGGAATTGGTTACCAGGTGTTTGGGAACCTGGTCTCAGTCACGCTTGGACTCACACCATTTGTCTACAGGTACAACAAACGTGAGCGCCTCTGAAAATGAGCCGTGTCTGAAGCTTTGCTCATTTCCTGTTATTGTCCGTCCGCAGGCTGGTCCAGTACTGTGACCTGGATCAGTTCACCACCCTCTCAGCGAATGAGATGCTCTCTGTTGCTTTGGGGGGAGGCTCTGAATATGATGCACTGGTGATCACCATGGTAACGCTCAGCTTTCTGGTGCGCGTATGCCTTATATGGCTCTTTTTCTTCCTGCTCAGTGTAGCAGAGCGGACCTACAAACAGGTAAGAGAAATAAATCTTATTATTGGTGGAAATAGACCCATCACGTGCTTTTAGCTCCTCTGCTTATCTCCCTATTTCAGAGGCTGCTGTTCGCCAAACTGTTCGGTCACCTGACCTCAGCCCGCCGAGCCAGGAAGTCTGAAGTTCCTCATTTCAGACTGAAGAAAGTCCAGAACATTAAGATGTGGCTGTCGCTGCGCTCCTACCTCAAGGTAACCTCTAATGTCATGTCTTTGTGATGGTGTGTAGTTACCGGTCTCTTTTGCAGATGTGGTTAAAAACCTGTTTGAATTTGCAGAGACGAGGTCCGCAGCGTTCAGTGGACGTCATTGTGTCGTCTGCCTTCCTCCTCACTCTGTCTGTAGTCTTCATCTGTTGTGCCCAGGTTAGAAAACTAGATACTTTATTGGTTTACAAACGTTACAGAGCTGCAAACATCATTTACAATACAGGTGGCAAAAAAGCAATTAGCCTAAGACTTTAAAATTATTGGACCTCTAATATAAACGTTTGCTCTTTTTGTACTAATAACATTCATTTCAATGACCTCAAGATTAGTTTCTCAGCTTTTACTACCAGTAGAAAATAAAGAATAATCAATTGTAATCTTACATAAATTATAGGTGCTCGATTTTTGTCAATAATTAATGAATTTTGACTTAAAATGAGCTAATATTTAGCATCAACATCACCTGTAAGTTGGCTTTGTCCTGTTTCAAGCGTACTAAAATTTTCCCACCTGCTCCTCCTGCAGCTTCTCCACGTCCATGAAACGTTCCTGGAGTATCACTATAACTGGGAGCTGGTGATCTGGTGCGCCAGTCTGTCTCTGTTCCTGCTCAGGTTCGTCACTCTGGGCTCAGAAACCAGCAAGAAGTACAGCAACACCTCCATCCTGCTCACTGAACAGGTAGAGTCCACAGACAGCAGAAACGGAGCCTTTTAGTTTCAGCTGCAGTCTCACCGACCCGCTCTGGCTCTTGTAGATCAACCTCTATCTGAAGATGGAGAAGAAGCCCAACAAGAAGGAGGAGTTGACGCTGGTCAACAATGTCCTGAAGCTGGCGACTAAACTACTCAAGGTAATAAATCTCTGCCTTATACCTTGTCTTAGATCTAATGTGTTTGGATGTCTTACTCTGTCTGGTTTCTCTCTCCCAGGAGCTGGATACTCATTTCAGGCTGTACGGTCTGACCATGAACCCTCTGCTCTACAACATCACGCAGGTCGTCATCCTGTCTGCCGTGTCAGGGGTCATTTCTGACTTGCTAGGGTTCAATCTCAAGGTAAGAGGCGTTTTCATTGAAATAAACAACCAACCAAAAATCCTAAACTCCCTTTATTTAAAAACTTTGAATAAGTAAACTCTCTCTCCCATTTCAGTTACTAAATAATTTATTCAGTATTCCAATCAAGCTATAAAAAAACGGTAATGGGCCAACTTACCACAGCTAGCTGAGCTCTTGGGAGATAGTTTTAAATACTCAGAACATTTTTATTTATTTATCTGATTCTTCTAGAGAAAGAAAACTAGTCAAACCCACATTTAAATTGGGGATTTCTCTCTGTTTCTAATACGGTTATATCATTAATACTGAGTCAGAAGTAGCAGAGAAACCTAACAGGTTATTTAACTAAACCCTGATTATTTGAACAAGTTTTTCTGTAGGCTGTCTAGCAAATGTTAGAGACAAAATCCCCAACCAATGTAGAGGGGACATGTTGGTAGACTATGAAACGTAAAAAAGTAAATGAGCTAGATTCCTTTACAGTGTCTAATAGTATCACGTCAATACTATGCAACAAAGAAAAACGACTAATTGCAGCATTAATCTGTTTCTCTGTTTGCAGCTCTGGAAGATCAAATCATGACAATAAAAAGCAAGAAACTCCATCAACTTGACTTTTTTGTTCAAAGACTATCACTCTGGAAGTATCAGAGTTTTCTGACCTTGGTTTTCCCTTTGTGCAATCCTGATTATTTATTTACCCACTCAGTGTTTCAACTTAGGGTTCGTTTTAAAACACAAAACATGTTAGTGTTATGAACCTAAATTATTAGTGGTTATGTTCTTTTTTTTTTTTGATAACCTGCTAATTTAAGGGTAAATATTATTGTTTATGCTGATAATGCTCACGCATCAGGAACAGCATGTTTAAATCCTACTATAAACGTGACATGTTTCTAGCTGACCTTTACTGCGAGTAACGTCTTGTAGCTCAGAAACCCACGCCTCTCCAGGCAGAATGGCGACACTGCAACCAACAATCATAGATCACAACCAGATCATTTCAAGCCTCAGTGGTTTCAGCAGTATTTACAGCAATTTGTGTGTAGATAGTGAACCTCTGCTGATATAAGAGTCTAACGAGAAGCAAAACTTACGTTTTCCTTATGAGCACGTTACGTTTCTCAAACGTCATTCAGTATTAGATCAGATAAACATCACTGGATTTCACAGATCTCCTATCCTGCAGTGCAGAAGGTCTGAGACGACGACAACAACGCGTTAGTCATGTCTGTATGCAAAAGAAAAATGCACTTTAACAACAGATTTTATGGGGAAGAAAGTTACAAATGTTTGTTGTGATCAGTTTTCTGTGTACCTCACGTGCAAGTGAATGCTAGCTAGCATTTCCATATTTACAATTCGAAACAGGTTTGGTTTGTGAAGTTGCTAGCGTTATTATAATTTGAAAGCATTTGAGGAGGAAGACCAAACTGCTTATTTCATTGATTTTGTGTCTCTCTTCTGGGAAAGGAATGTATTTTTAGCATTTTGCTTTCAAATAATTTATTTCCCTTCAGAAACATTGTTTGCTTTTGTCATGTAAATGCTGTTTATTCTTTGTTTGCCTAAACGAGGAGGCATGATTTATATGAAAGTGACTAAAGGATCAGACTATATTGTGATGCTGTTTTCAGAGTCTGAATATTTAGACTAAGTTTTTTTTGTGCGTCTGAGATCTACATTGTTTTGTAAGAAAAATAAAAAAATAATATTGAATAACTGGGTTTTTTTCCTACACTTTACAGCACATTGGCATTACATTTTTCTAAATAATAATTTAGACCAACGTTTTTAGTCCTGTAAAAATCTAAAGTAGTCTTATCAAATATGAACAAAATTTACACTTCCTAAATCTAGTAATAGGAGTTTAAAGTACCTGAAAAGTTTACACACAACATAAGCAACTCCTCCAAATAACAGTGGTTTGAGGACTACAAAGTAAACATAACGAGGCTCTGATCTCAGGCTGCAGAGAAATTATTCTTGTGGAAGACTACCTAACAAAATATTAGACACACCTCTATAACTGGTACATCTTTTCTAAACAGTGAAAAATTGTTTAAATCTTAGTATGACGCCCATATTGAGCTCAAATGACACATAGTAGTATAAGGTTGAAAATGGGTGAAAAAGACACATGGTATAGTATAATGTCCAAATTTAGCTCAAATGACACATAGTATAGCATGATGTCCAAAATCGGTGAAAATGAAACATAGTATAGTATGATGACTAAATTGAGCTCAAAATGCACATAGTATAGTATAAGGTTTAAAATGGGTGAAAAAGACACATAATATAGTATGACTTTGAAAATGGGTGAAAAGATGCATAGTATATAGTATGATGTTGAAAATGGGTGAAAAAGACACAGTATAGTATAATGTCCAAATTGAGCTCAAAAGACACATAGTATAGCATGATGTCCAAAATCGGTGAAAAAGACACATAATATAGTATGAAGTTGAAAATGGGTGAAAAAGACACATAGTATATAGTATGACGTTGAAGATGGGTGAAAAAGACACATAGTATATAGTATGACGTTGAAGATGGGTGAAAAAGACACAGTATAGTATGATGTCTAAATTTAGCTAAAATGACACATGGTATAGTATATTGTCTAAATTTAGCTCAAATGAAACATAGTACAGTATGATGACTAAATTGAGCTCAAAAGGCACATAGTATAGTATAAGGTTGAAAATGGGTGAAAAAGACACATAGTATATCATGAAGCTGAAAATGGGTGAAAAAGACACATAGTATAGTATGATGTCCAAATTAAGCTGAAAAGACACATAGTATAGAATGTTGTCCAAAATGGGTGAAAAAGACACATAGTAAATTATGAAGTTGAAAATGGGTGAAAAAGACACATAGTATATAGTATGATGTTGAAAATGGGTGAAAAAGACACATAGTATAGTATGACGTTGGAAATGGGTGAAAAAGACACATAGTGTAGTATGACGTTGAAAATGGGTGCAAAAGACACATAGTATATTATGATGTCTAAATTTAGCTCAAATGACACATAGTAAAGTATGATGTCCAAATTTAGCTCAAAAGACACATGGTATAGTATAAGGTTTAAAATGGGTGAAAAAGACACATAATATAGTATAAGGTTTAAAATGGGTGAAAAAGACACATAGTATATAGTATGATGT
>JAVLVB010001023.1:2429109-2455273 GCA_032876305.1 Orestias chungarensis | reverse complement strand
ATATATATATATATATAATTAGTAGCTGGAAGTGGTTCTGAAACGTATTTTGTACCATACATTTTTTCAATTTATCGTACTAACGTTCTGCAACAATGTTCTAATTTTCCTGTGCACATTAGAAAACATCTCACATGTATAGAGATAACTGATGATGTAACAGGAGACTGTCGAGTGCAGTATCTAAATATTTTTTTTCCGATTGTTAAAGTTAGTGTGAAGGGAATGGACCACAAGGATCTGTATATAAAACAGCGGTTGGAAGCAGTAGATTGGGAGGGCCTGGCCATTTGGTAGGGAATAGGGTTTTGATTCTTCAAATAGGTTTAGGGATAGGATGTTACGTTAGAAGTTCAGGGTTGGGCGTATTTGTGGAACTAGCTTATCAATGTCCTTTAAAGTGACATGATGCAGGAAGTGGAAATTACACTCACATTCTTGAATTTTAGAGGCTTACAGAGACATATCCCCATGATAGATGATAAATATAAAACCAATTGGAAGCTGACATTACAGGAGAGGAATTGGGTAGAGCACTAGACAGCATGAAGGTAGGGAAGAAAGCTGGGCAAGATAGGTTCGCTATCAATGTCTATAAAAAATCTTAAAATGCAGATAATGAGACCAATGTTAGAAATGTTTTAAGAGGCCTTTAGGAATTGCTAGTTTAATTTTTGTGCTCCCCAAGCCGGGGAAGCCCAGCAACAAATCTGAAAATATGAGGCCAATAAGGTTGAATAGGAGAGGAACTTTTCAGTAGAAAAATTTCAATGGAAAATCCAATCAAAAACGACTAGTGGTGAAAAATGTCAATGGCTGTCAATGCGGAAATAAAATTTACGCAATGGCGTATATTACTAATGTCCACCCCCCAGATCCGTACAACGTGCGCTCATGTTTGAATTCACACATGCACAGATTGTTGTTTAGGAAGTAAAACGGGACGGACAGAACGCATCATTCATCATTGAAGAGAGGTTCTCCCCGTACGGCAGCGAAAACTTGAAGCTCGCAAGAGAAAAACCGTGTTCGAAGTCGCTGAGCAAAAAAGAAAGACTGCTGCAGAGATGAACAAAACACGAATTTGTCTCGGAGATTACTGCTTTGTGCGGTGGCGGGCATTGAAAGCCGAAAAGCGATTCAAAACCAATCAACTCGCCGCGGAGTTTCTGCAAGACAGGTAATGTGCTTATACCTGCTCATTTAGAAGGATTTGTGTTGATCGCTACGCATGGTCCGTCAGAAAACGCTGGTTGTGCAGCCTTTATGCGGAATTACCACCCAATTATTTATCACTGATAATCATTCATTACTGTCAAATGCTCTTGTACAAGTGTTTTCCTAAACAAATAACCTTTTAGTAGATAATTCTTTGCTCAAATCAAAACGGCTTGGTTTTGGGATGCCAGGGATTATATAATGTGAGGAGGCTCCTAAACAATATTCACAGCCTAAGTGCTAAATCCGGAACTGCACTTCTCTCTCAAGATGCCAAGAAGGCATTAGACGAGTCAATTGGCCCCATTTATTTTTTTCAAATAAACCGTTTTGATTATGGAAATAATTTTAGAAATTTGATATGCCTACTTTATTTAAACACCACTGCAGAAATATAGTTTTTTAAACGTTTCTAAACCAATTGTTATTAGACTAGGATGACGTCAAGGTTGTCCCTTGACCACTTTGCTTTTTACTTTAGCACTGGAACCACTTGCTATAGCTATAAGATATCATCAATCTATAGAAGGTATTACAATTAATTCAATTGAACACAAACTTTCCCTTGTAAACAGATGATATTATCCTGTTTATCTAAAATCTTAAAAAAATTAATACAATCATTGTTTAATTGTGGAATATGGTTATATGTCAGGATACCATATAAATAGACCTAAATCTTCATTCTTGTTATTAGATGAAAAAGAAGACTTTAGAGAAATAATCTCAGAACTCAAGGTGGTTAATGAATTCACTTATTTGGGAATTCAAATATTCTCTAACTTAACAATTATTATTAAAAAGAACTACGACTGTTAAATTGTTTAACTGCACAATCCAAAATAAAACAAACTGCTTCCTCTGAAAAACGTAAACAAATACTAACATTATCAATTTCAACTCAAGCATATGGAGTTAGCTACATTGTTACTTGCAAATATTTAAGTTAAAATATAATGCAACGTGAGTAGTGGCTGCACTGCTAAAGCTAAGCCTGCTAGCAGAAGATGCAGGCTTTCTGAGTAATTACTAAGGTTGAACCTGTTTACACATTTTTTGTGATGCTGAGTTTTAAAAGGCGCTGACCCTAACATACATATACTACTCACAAAAAGTTAGGGATATTTGGTTGTCGGGTTGAATTTCAGGATGACCCCAAAATGCATTCAAACCTTAACAGGTGAACTTAATGTGACCTTCTCTGAGCTTTTGAATGCACCTGTCCAACTGTTAAATGTTTCAGTACTTTTTGCACATGTTGCTGTTCTCTAACGAGGAGCTTAAGGGCAAAAGTCACAACAGGTGTTTGATCTTCGAATCGACCAATAAATGTCCTGGTGTAAGAAAAGCGTAGAAGTGGACGTCCTTTGGCCGCATCCCATGCTGATGACCGCTACATTGTGAACAATGCCCTGAGAAACCGGATGATGAATGCCACTAAACTCCAGGCACGTTTAAGAGAGGTGAGAGGCACCCAAGTGTCACGTCAGACCATTCGAAACCATTTACATCAGCGTGGTCTGCGTGCTAGACGACCTGCAAGGGTACCTGACCACACCAGCAGGCACAGGAGTCATCGTCTTGCACGGGCCAGGAAGCATTTACGCTGGACGAGGGACCAGTGGGCCTTAGTGCTGTTCTCTGATGAAAGTCGATTCACGTTGAAAGAAATGATGGCCGCCAACGATGTTGGAGACGTCAAGAGGGGCGCTATGCATCATAGAACTGCACTACACTTTGTGAATGGTTCAGTGACAAGCTCATACTACCTGAATAACATCATTAATCCAGTTATTGTGCCCCTACATGAACAACACAGGCCTAATTTCATCTTCATGGACGACAGGGCTCCAGCTCACTGCACTTTCTCCAGACCTGAATCCCATTGAAAACCTGTGGGATCAACTGAGTCGCCGTGTAGAGGCTCGAAACTCTGCACCCCAAAACCTCAATGACCTGAGGGCTGCCCTTCAAGATGAGTGGGATGCCCTGACTCAGCAGACTATAAGTCGACTTGTGAACAGCATGAGACGTTGTTGTTAAGCTGTAATTGATGCTCAAGGACACATGACTAGTTATTGAGACGTTGACATTTTTTGTTGTGGTGTACACACCATTGTTGTTAACTTTTGTTACAACAAATTGTTTGAGATGAGGAAGTCACCAGTGCAACCTTCTACTTAAATGTTCTACTTTTGTGATGTGATATCACTGTAGCGGGAACCTTTTACATTTTCCACAAATTTCACCCAAAAGCTAAATATCCCTAACTTTTTGTTAGAAGTGTACATTGCATATCGGTCTAAATTTGAAATGAGGTATTGCACACCTTTGTCTAATGTAAAATAAAGTGTAACCAGTACAGTGCAGAGTGCAGCAAGAAGTACAGTATAAAAATGAATTTATTCAAAAATGTGCAAAACTATTAAAATAAAATGGATGTTCAAAGTTAGCTCAGATTGGTAACATAAATAGGTTTATGGGAAGGTGGTAGTGTGTGGAGTTAACATTGTCACTGAGTAACATTTTGCTGTACTGGGAGGAGTTGAACAGTCTGTTGGCCGGAGGGACAAAGGACTTCCTGAATCTGTCCGTGGAGCACGCGTGGGACAGCAGTCTGCCACTGAAGGAGCTCCTCTGCTTAGTGATGGTGTTGTGCAGAGGGTGGTGAACATTGTCCATGATGCTCAGTAGCTCCTGAGGGTCTTCTCTCTGACGTTGCAGTCAGGGACTCCAACTCAGTTCCCAGCACAGAGCCTGTTTTCCTCACCAGAGGGAGTCAGTATTCACTGACCAGTCCAGCCTGCTGTTGACAAGAACTCAAAGGTAATTGTAGGACTCGACCAACTTCACGTTGACCCCCTCAATGGAGATCGTTGCAGAGAAGGTCTGGTCCTCCTGAAGTCAACACACATCTCCTTAGTTTTGGAGATATTGAGCTGTAGGTGGTTAGTTTTGCACCAGTGCTTCTGTACTCCACCTCCTGTCCTGTATGTACACACCAACCAATTGCAGTGTGGTCAGAAAACTTCTGCATGTGACACGACTCTGAGTTGTATTTGAAGTCGGATGTGAACAGGACTGGAAAGAGCATGGTACCCTGTGGTGCTCCTGTGCTGCAGATCACTGTACAAGAGTAGCAGTTCCTGATCCTGACATGCTGTGGTCTCCCTGTGAAGTAGTCAGTGATCCAGGTGACCAGATATGTGTCCGCCTCCATCTTTGTCAGCTTTTCTCTCAGTAGTGGGGGTTTGGATGGTGTTGAAGACACTGGAGAAGTCAAAGAACATGACCCTCAAAGCACCCCAGCCCTTTCCCCTTGTCTAGATGGGAGTAAGCCTGATGTAAAACAAAGTGGATGGCATCCTCCACTCCCACCTTATCCTGATACGCAAACTGCAGCGGGTCTTCTGCATGCCGGATCTGGGCTCTGAGGAGGTTGAACAGCAGTCGCTCCATGGTCTTCAATCACGTGGGATGTTAGGGTGACTGGCCTGTAATCATTCAGCTCGGTCAGGTGTGCCTTCTTGGGAACTGGATTGAGGTCGTTTGTCTTCCACGTGGCTGGAAACTTTCGGAGCCGCAGGCTGTGGCTGAAGATATGTTTTAGGGGCTCGCCCAGTTGGACCGCACATGCCTTGAGCATTCTGGGACAAACACTGTCAGGGCCGGCTGTCTAAGCAACTTTGGGAGTCTCTAAAAGGATGTGTTTGTATAAGCCTGTTTTTTTTTACGTCCTATCATGTTCTGAAGGAGGTCGTGTTTTTTGCTAAATTCTCTCCAAATGAAATAAAGCCGAAAAAAATGAAAGACTTAATCCTCACCTTAAACTTAATAACGACTGGGGTGCAGTGAGCCTCATTGGATGAGTGAGGGCACCGTGTGTGTTCTCCCCGGTTTGATTTCCAGCCCGTGTCTTGGCCTTCTTCCTCTCCAGATACAGTTCAATCAGGCTCACTAGAGAAACAAATAAAAACATGATTAATCAGGACAAAACAAAGGCCTTCAGGTCAATCCAAAGCCTCATCATCACGTCAGAGGTAAGTTTCATAAATATTATACAAAATAAGACATATAAAGGACAAGATTTCCATAACGTGTAAAAAGGATTATTGTATTGCACATTATTGATGTCTTTGATTTAAGTTTCTAAGCAAAAACCTTTTTTGGATTTTAATATATTTTTCATCTTTTAGCATTTAATATTAAAATGATTAGGTTACTACACAATATATGGTAAATACATCGTCATTGCAATATCTATGTTTAATATTCGCATCTCTAAAGACTCTTTGGTTCACCTTAATTGTTAGCTGATATAATAGTTGTTATGAACTTGCATGATCAAGAATCTGTTTTTTTATATAGCGCCAATTTACAACAAATGTCGTCTCAAGGCACTTTACAAGAAAATCAATTAAAATCATAGATACATCACTACAAGTCAGTTTAAAAAAAGTTTCCGATCTAAGGTAACCCAGCCGATTGCATCGAGTCATCGACACGCAGCATTCACTCCTCACACACCGAAACAATGTTGTGGTTAATTTCACAGCACTGCCCCATACTGAGGATTTAGTCAGTTGGAAAGTCTCACACCAGATATGTTATGCTAACAAATGAAAACACGGATGATAATGTGAGTTAGGAAGAAAATATTATCATTCAGCAACCGATAGTGTCGTCGCAACCTTTTACAATTTTGTCTGTATCACAGGATTTTCTGATATCGTGCAGCTCGAATAAGAATAAATCTTATATGCAGACAAAAATCAGTCACGTAACGTACAAAAACAGGTCAGTCGTTTTGTTTTTCTAATATCATGAAACTTCTATTTTTTTTTTCTTATACTATATGTCCATACAGTTTTTTCTTGTATATGCCTATGGTTCCATAGTTCAAAATCCTATAACTGATTATCTGTTTGTTTGTTTGATCAAATCCGATTGGTTACCTAAACATATCATTTCCAGTATATTGAAAAATCTGGATAGAGCGCTGTTTAACAACATTTTATCGGGGCATCAGATGGCGCTTTTGCTTCTGTGTACAAACAGGGGGAATCAATTAACACATAAAATCATTTACTGCAATGATTGAACAATAGTTTAAATGTACAAGTTTAATTAATGTCTTCTGTTGCGGACATTTTCCTTTTTTCCAACATTTCTTCTTTCTTTCCATTTATATATTTAGTTCAATTAAGTTATTTAATATCTCTCAAAAATTAGAAGAACTATATTGCAAATGTATGCCGGAAGTGAGAAAAAAAAGTGTTTCTACATCTATATTTTCCAATTACAGATTTCTAATGAAACCAGACCTGATTGTCTTCTAAAGTGCTGTGGGGTGACATGTTTTGCATTTGCAGGATAAAAATAAGCTGAATTAAAAGAGTGATGATTTCTAACTAGAAGTTAAGCACTAACATCATCAAGTTAAGACATTCTCAATATTTTATCAATGATAATCAAATAATTTAAACAAACTCATATTGATCACGTTTTTTTTAATTATAACTTACAAAGGATTGGGTCAATGAAAGTCCTAAGTTAAGACATTCAAACCTAAAATATTAACATTAACTTTTAAATTATGATAACTATTTCAAGAGAGGGGGGGGGATTTTAAATGGGAAAGAAGAAAAAAAAACTACAATGAAGGAAAACAAAGAAAAAAATTTGTGGTGACACAAAGAAGGAAAGAAACAAGAAATATGAAAGCATAAAGAATGGAATAATGAAGCAAGTGAAGCCTGAGACACAGCAGGAAAGAAGCAAAACAGAAAAATGAGGACACTACAACAAGTTAGAGGGAGAAGAGGAGTCACAATCATGCAATGGACGTGAATGAGGTAGAAGAAAAAGGAATTGGGTAGAAATTAATAACAGGAATCAGGGCAACAACAAAAGAGGCACGAAACGAAGGAGTAAAGAAAGCTACTAGTTCAGACCTACAACATACTCGAATCAACTCAAACAGTTAACAGCTGTGCAGAGAAATAAAGCTATTTCAATGTTGGCCAAAATCATGGGGTTTTGGTGGATTTAAAACATATTTACATCCTTATTTCGATAGCTAGTCTAGGTGTTCAACTAAAACACGTTTTAGTTACATACTCCCGTTACAGTGAAGTCTGTATATGTAACGTAACGTCGACGCCTCAGGGAAACGACGTCAGTTGCTGTTAAAAACCTAAACTAAAACCTAAACTTGGTACCCCAACAAAAATCATAATTTTGTACGTTTTTGTTTGTTTGTTTGTGCGTCGGTAAACCTGTAGCTGCCGAGGGCAGATTTGAGGAGATCAGGAGCCAGCAACGGCTCAACGGTTATTATCACAGCCGGTGCAACAAGTCACTTAAAACCCCAAAGACACGCAGAACAAACACCAACACTGCCTAAACTTTGTTTAAAAAAAGAGAAAACAGTATAATTACAGCTTAAAACAAACTATTTACAAAAATAACGCTAAAATCTCGATTAAACCAAGAAGCTCACACGGACCGAGACGACGTGATGGTTCCAGTTTCCTGCGTAAATACCGCTGTTGACAGGAAGGGGGCGCTCAAAGATTCCTGCGTAAATACCGCTGTTGACAGGAAGGGGGCGCTCAAAGATTCCTGCGTAAATACCGCTGTTGACAGGAAGGGGGCGCTCAAAGATTCCTGCGTAAATACCGCTGTTGACAGGGAGAGGGCGCTCAAAGATTCCTGCGTAAATACCGCTGTTGAAAGGAAGAGGGCAATCAAAGATTCCTGCGTAAATACCGCTGTTGACAGGGAGAGGGCGCTCAAAGATTTCACATTTACAATTTCTACACAAGCCTATCATTTCATTTCTAAATTTGAATTTATTCATTTTGTGTTGTCCTGGTTGTTTATTTAAGCTACATTTATAACTGTTGCAGTTTAACCCCTAATATTACCATTAAATCAGCAAAGATGGTGAATTGCCTGAGTGGCACCAACCCATTGTTTATTTATATGATTAATGCTAAAGCAAAAACATACAAAACTAACAAATATGGCTGGCATAAAACCAATATTAGAGGGTTACATACCTCAGTATTTCTCTTTAATGAAAAAATACGGGCGAGAACATGTTTGGTCATGTGTCAATAGATGGCGGAATAGATGGGTGGGTTGACCAATAGATTTATTACTACCTGTACAGGTGGGTTAACAAATATAGATTGTCAAATGAATACATGGATAACTAAAATATAAAGATGGATGAATATCATTATCAGACACGGATGGGTGAAACAGGTAATTGGAGAGAAAACATCTGGAAAAGATATCACTTTAATACTCCATTTGGTTTCTTCATAGTTCTCCAGAAAAGATTTTTAGAAAGACAACACTTTTACCCATAGAGTTAAAACAACTTAAAGCAAACTGAGTCCAAAAAAATCCTTTATTAGAACAATACAGCAGATATAAAGGTCTTTTGCAAATCAAACACCCTTTTTCAGAATGAAATATGTGCTTCAACAGACAATATGCTCTCTGCAAGAGAAATAAATTAATATAAGATAGATGAAACAAATAGAAAATGAAAGGAAAACAATGAAGCAAAAGTAAGGTCTTTTTCTCCTTTAACTAAATATATACTGCTAAGAAACGAAAGCCGTTCATTCAAATTGCTGATTTAGTACTCGCAGACCTAAATTTCAAACGATCCTAGCATAACAGTTCGGAAAAGAAGAAAAAAAGCCTGGACAACAACAAAAAATCCCCTAATTATGTCTATCTAAGGATTTGGTATTACCTGAAAACTTGAATTCAAAAAGTTCATCTTTTATCGATCACCAAGTGATCTGGACTCAGCATCCAGAGTCCAACCATGAGCCCTTAAAGGTGCAGGAACTTTTCAAAGGAAACCCAATTACACACAACTGTTCAATGAAGAAAACAAACCAAGTGTAATAAAAGCCTGCATTAAAGTGGACAAATAAAATAGACAAAAAATGTAAATTAAAAATGAACATTTTCAAGAACATGTCAGTTTTTTTTAAGAAGACTGCAGTTTGATCTCAATTATAAAAAAATAACGGATATGATAAAGGCATTGCTTATAAAAATATCTTGGGTAGGCTTAATGTGTTTTAATAAATCATTTAGAGGGGGGGGCAGGTGTAGAAAAAATAACTTCATATTTGGTGGAACAGAAATAAGATTTACTTTATATAGATCATTTGCCAGTATAAGGAAAAATTAAAGCCGCTACATATAAAGATATCGTTTAGTTTTTTTTTTGTTATTCTTATATTTCTAATTACATTTTTGGATCATTACTCAGACAGAAATGCAGCGGTCTTCTCGTCGATGTATTTTTTTTTTTTTAAACCAGAAATTTAACCCCTAAAAAACTGAGAAAATATCGATCACTGATGTTTTGTCCGCTTTCCTGCAAATCTCTCATCACATACGAACCAAAGCTGCAAGGAAGAAATCCCACCACCAGGATTTTTCCCCTCTGCCCCGCCACCACACAACTACTCCGCTAGAATTATCCTTTACCATATTTATTTGTTCGTATTTTCTAATGTTTTTGTATTTAAAAAAAAATACATTTAATACAAATCTATAACCCAATGTTTAGAAATCTTATTTACACTTTTTTTTTTATTAAAAGAGACTATGAACCTGTTGCCGCATCCATCTTCACCAATGAAGCGTAACAAGAAAGATTTCTCACTCAATTGTTTTCAATCTTCATCAGAAAGTAACGCAAAAAAACGTATTCACCCATGGATAAAAAAGAGAGAGAGGAAAAACAAAAAAACTACCAATATGTTTGTGAAATTGGTTCATTAATCCAAGAATTAGACAACCAATGCACACACAAAGAGGAGGTTTTGAACTTCCCATCCCCAACCAAAGAAGAGTCTCAGAAAACCTGCTCAGCAGAACGGGCTGCTGTAGAAGAAATCGAAACACCCAGACGGTTGGTGTGGAGAAACAGATTTTATAGCGCCCCCTGCTACTTTGCTGTTCATTTGCAGCGGCGAGTGGTGGTTCTGTGCATAAAGTTTGAGCCAGTGCTTTCTCGTATAGTGTGGACGAACGAGTGAGTCAGAGCGCGGTCCGTGTGTTAAAGCATGCCATCCTCAGTGCAGCCGCCTCCCGCCGAGTAACGAAACTCCTGCAGGTTAGAGACGCCGTGGAAGTGGACGAAAGCCCCGGCAACCACCAGGATGTGGAACAGCTGGTGGGAGTGGAACTGTAACAGAGAAGGAGAGAGAAACCACAGCGGTAAGTAAAACTCGCATCTCACGAACATTTCACAAATTTTGGCTGTTTTATCTGTTTTATTTTGTTTGTTTGTTTGTTTGTTAAAGACTCACCCAAATGTCACACTTGCCAGGGAAGAACCTCTCTGGGATGCGAGCGGCGTACAGACAGGCACCGGTGATGTAGAGCGTCGCCATGAGTATCAGCCAGCCTATCTGACCCATGGTGGTGGCTTTGATCAGACCCTCGCTGATGACGAAGTGCAGGGTGGGAACCACGCCACTCAGGCCCAAACCCACAAACACTCCTGGACACACAATAGAGAATTAACATGATAAAGAAAATCCAAGCTACAGTCTTTTATTTATTCATAGATATTGGTAAAAAATATACTAGTGGGTGGAAAGAAATGCTAAATACAAAACAGACTACTACATAAGAACGCTCTTTTGCACTGTCCTTATCATCCACAAACTGCTGTAGGAGGAGGTCTTTCCCTTAACATGTTCCACTAACTCAAGTCAAATCCTTTACTTTTTGTCATTAAAATCATTAAGAACAATCAACATTTCACTCAGCTTACCTGCTCTGACTCCTCTGTACTGTGGCGTAGCGAAAAAGTCACATTGTGAAACGGTAATGGCCGCCAGACCCAGTACACACACGACTATCAGGTAGATGAAGCAGGGCTGAGGGGAGCAGTAGAAAGAGTAGTACAACCAGGGGACGAAGGAGCCCATGATCAGGAAGGCAATTCCGCTGTAGTCCAATCTAAACAAAACCCAAAAGTACAGATGTTAGAGTCTTCCACTTCCTTTCACTCAAACTGCTATAACACCGCCAACGTTTGTTGCTCTTACTTGGAAAAGACCTTGGACACGCCCTCCGAGTGACAGTAGAACGTGTGGAACAGCCAGGAGAAGGAGAGGCAGAGAATGGCTCCCAGGAAAAACACCCCAATTACTACCTTCTCTTGGACTGGAGCCACAAAAGACATATTGGGTCTGAACATGTACATGAGACCCAGACAGAGGAAGAACAGACAGCCTGCAGAAAAAAGGAAAGAAACAAAGAAACAGTGAGAACTGAAGCAAACAGGAAAGAATGATACATTTAATTTATTAGCAAATATATAATGTAATTTGATCAACTGAGCTGTAGAAATAACATTTACATTTCCCACAGATACAGCATTGAACAGCAACTTTGGTCACTGGTGAAATTTCAAGTCAGCAGTTTCGGACTCCCCTGACCTACACAACCAATTACGCCACTAGGTGGAAGGAGAGAGCTCCAGAAAAATTGTGAAAAAAAAAAAAAAAGTGTTTTGCAACGTTGGCATAAAAAACAAGAGTTCCGCCAAAAGTTGCGCCGAAGGTAAAGCTTCTCTCTGTTAGTGGATTAAATGTTAAAGTAACTCAAGGTCCTTGGCATTCCTAACACAGGGTGTCAAAACATCATATGCAAGCTGCAGCGAAGGCTTCTTAACCCGTTTCTAAACAATTCTGTTAGCTAACATATTAAAGAATAGTGTGGAAAAAGTGCTGGTAAAGGATAAAACGATCAAGTTTCTATTTCAGTCCCAGTTGTGCTTCGATCGCTCAGAGCGACGTCCTTCGACTGGAAACAAAACATGACGTTCATGTTACGTTACGGTCACAGATTGGGGTGAAGACCCGCATACCGAGCAGATGTGTCCAGATGTTCCCCGTCTCGGTGTGAATTCTAAAGATGCTCTTAAAGCAGGCGCGGAAAGAAGGCATTGGCGGTCTGTGGCCATGAAGCAGGAAGTCGTTGTCTTTCAGCCAATCCGGGAGCACGTCGTGAGGGATCACGCGCCACCGGCCCTCCCACATCTGTTTGGTAAACAAAACATAAAACACAATCATTTTGTAACATGTATGTGTTAAAATATCTTCTTAAAGCAAAAATATAATTGAGAATCAGGCAGTTGTTTAATAGATGGTAGAAATGAGCAAATTAGATCTGCGGTGTGTCGAAGTGATCAGCGTCATATTATCAGTTTCATTGTAGCCTGATGTAAAGCAATTATGTGTTAAAATTATGATTTAAAAGCAAGTGTACCTTGTGAACAAACTCCTCCATCCTCTCCATGGCGTGGTGGGCTTGCAGCAGCGGAGTCATTCCCATGAAGCCTTCATCGTTGCTTCTCTCGTCCTCGTTCTGGTCCTCCTCTCTTTCTTTTCCTCCGTCATCCTCTTCGTGGCACTCGGGGACAGACTGAAACATGGCATGAAAACAAAGTTACACCTATAGAGTTAAATGAAAATGTTGAGAGCTTAAATGCGGGTACATTTTCTTTCCGGAAGGATCATGACGGAACGTTTTTTTGAAGCGGAAGAGTTTCAAGGAAACCATGATAATTTGGTAAGTTTGTCTTGACTGTAAAACTAATAGACTTGTTTCCTCTAACTTGATTTCATTTGATGATTTAGTTCCAAATTGTTTAATATATACAAAAAAAAAAAATCAAAAGAGCCACTAACATTACAATGTAAACACAACTTTTTAAACAGCTAAAAGAAATCCGGTAGAAATCAGTTAATACCCAAGAAAAATCTGCTTTGGTGTTTAAAGTCTAAAAGGATTTGTGACTATTTTTGAACCATTTAAAAACACGACTTTTATTTGAAATGATAGAGTCTCTGCAGATGGAAAAATAGATTTTTTTTTTTTTATTATCTCACCAATAAAGTATGCACCCTTCGTTATGAAGAAAAAACAAAAGGCTTAATTTTGAGATCTCCGTTATTACTGGTTTAGTTAAATAAGAAATGTGAACACTAATTTTGTATGAAACACTGATGTTTTATTTTAAAATGTAAAAGCCAAACACAGTCACCGTTTTAATGCCTGAACAATGTCTACGAATGAGGACACTTAGTTTTACAACTACCCAACCTTTGAAATATTAAAACTTTAAGTATGAAGAGTTTTTGGTTGTCATATTTTGAAAATGAAACGACCAGTTTGCATTTGTTTAAAGAACAAAAGATCATCTACACAACATGTCTGAGCTTTATTTTAAGTCGCTTCTGTAGTTATATTAGTGCGATATAACATCTACTTAAACAAAATCAATTAAAAATCAGAATTTATTATTTATATTTATTCTATAAAAAAAAAAAGATGAACTTTATTTTGAAGGTCAAGATCTGGTAGTTCAAACCCTTTTTAAAAAGTTATCTAACTTTTAAAAGATGTGAAGCTGTTTTAAAGATTTACAGCGCAAACAGTAATCTGATTTAGCAATAATATAAATTCTTATATCTGGATGCTCCATCTTTCGAAAAGTGTCTCTAAATTTCCAAACCCTGCTGGTAACTGCTTGAGACTCGACACATATTTAAAACCTACTTAGGCCTTGATTTTGTGCAATATCTTAAGTTGGGATGTTCTTGAAAAACATACCAATCTAAAATATGCTTTCCTTTAATGATGCCCATTAATATAAAAATGTGTTTTCACTTGCTTAAATTCACAGCATTTGCATTTAGTCATACATTTTTTATTATTATTACATCAATGATCATTTAAAGGGAAAAATATAAAAGCAAAAAATAAATCTGATAGTTTCTGAGGTTTCAACAAAACGAGGTTAATGCCGATGTGTCGTACATCCCTACTTTTAATTTTCATTTTAATGTCAAACTTTATCTCTTGACAGATGTAGATGAGCGTCTTAAGAAAAACATATTCATGTAATTATCAAAAAAAAAAGTGTTAGATTATTTAATAGCTAAACAGAAAACGCCATTTCGGGGCACAACCGGTCTGTTGAAATAAAATGATGCCTGGTTAAAACTTTCCTTTATATACGGGAAGTTCAGATTGTGTGAATTTGGTCTAACAGTTCCAGAAGCAGCAGGTTAGCCAGGCGGTGGTTGGTGATAAATGTGCACTCATTAATCAAAAACGGCAAAGAAACAAACTCCGACACGGCAGATGAAACAGGCGAACTGAATCAGGTGGTAAACAGCGATAAGAAGTGTCGTTAAAATTGTAAATTTTTTAAATTGCTGGACTCCTCCGAACCTCCCTGGAAAAAAATACACCTCCTATTGTAACAGTAACGGAGAAAATGTGAGAAAAGTGAAGAAGAGGAAATTGATGTAAACAGAAAATAAAAAGGAGAATGAAAGCTGAATGTGTTTAGATGCATTGAAAAAAAGAAACTACAGACCAGAAAATGGACTGGAACAGCCCAGTTCCTGTCTGTTCTTACAAGAATTGCTCTTCTGATGAAATTCCCTTTCAGTTCCTTTACTTTCTGGGGTTTTGGCGTCTGCTGACATGAAACTTATAAATGTATTGGTAGTGCTTAACGGTGCACGCCTTACACGTGGTAGGATATGATATACACCTGACAGAGAACACGAAATGTTTTCTAAAAGAATACGGTTTCAAAGACGACAAAAGGACACGAGAAACTAGTTCAGAGGGTGACAGTAACCGTCTGTAACCCAGAACCTGTGAGCGGAGGCTGAACCGGGTGTCGGCCGCAAAGTCAGCAGTGCTCGGCTGTTTTGCTGTGTCATCTCTTCTAGATCCATACCTTCATTACATCTTAGACTAACAAAACATGTTTGTTAGCTGACAACATTTTCATTTTCAGACAATCTCATGTTCAGTTTCTACAATCTCATGTGAATAACCCACAATAACTACATAAGGTGCTAAAAACAATTCATAACGTGAACTTGGAA
The DNA here is from genome assembly GCA_032876305.1 of Orestias chungarensis. NCBI lineage: Eukaryota > Metazoa > Chordata > Actinopteri > Cyprinodontiformes > Cyprinodontidae > Orestias > Orestias chungarensis. Next base: position 2,440,088 of record JAVLVB010001023.1, on the reverse strand, counting down.
ACAATTTGTGTTTGTTTTACACAATAAATCAGAATTAGTTAGAATTGGTGCCCCTAGATCAAAGCTAAAAAGAAAAAAACTGATGATCAACTATGCATTTCTGATCAGTGCAGCTATATAAGGAAGGTAAAATACCAGACAGAAACAAACACAGAGCCCAAAAAATAATAATACATAGCAAAAGCATACAATGCCTGAAAATATAAGAATTAAGAAAGATCTTATTAGTCTACAGCTGCCATCACCTATCTAAACTAAGTTAAAGATTAATAAACCACAAAACACTAAATAAAAGACACTTGTTTTCTGAGAAACGTTCCAGCTGCATTTCAAAGCTGGAAGCCGCAGACCGGAGGTTTCAAGGCAGGTGTGACGTTTGGCGAAATCTGCTCACAGGGAGGCTGCTGCAATCCGTGTATCAATCGTTCTTTCTACTTTCAATTGTCAATTAACAATGTGTCAAAAAACAAAAAAGAAATCGCTGGGTTTTTCATAATACAATTTCAGACTCGGATCACAAATTACGGGGCACAGGACTGAACTTGATTTTAATATTCAACTGGTCTGGTTTACGTGCACCGGAAATGGCTTTGAGTACGTCTTAGACTTCGGTAAAGTTAGAAAGATATTCACAGATTGGTCATTTCTCTATCTATAAGTCATCAACGGAACATTGTTTCTACAAATCCGACACCTCACTGCAATCACATTAAGGTGGAGGAATTGCATTGTGCTCTATGCAGCGCATGCTTTTCTTTCGCAGGCGCTGGGACCGTCTGCAAATTGCAACACCGGAAAAACATTGAAATATAAAGTACAAGTGTAGTGTAATCAAAATAATTTTAGATAAAGTCTGAAACTCTTCACAGAAAATATGTGTTTGCTATACTCAAAATATGACTCAAGCTCAGGCCATGAAGACAAAGGTTTCAGAATCAAGTTTCCCACTGTTGGAAGCGCCCAGGTTTGGCTCGTCCAACAAACACGGTTATTTATTCCTTGCACCGCAGTTGCATTCATCCTTTCACAGAAAGCCTTTCCAACTTTACACAGAAGTAATTTCTAAGAAATAACTCCTGACACACACTTCTCTGAAAACAAATTGACCTGTTTTCGTGTGTCATTTACATCAAACCGCAAACTGGTTTCTGGCTTGAAAAAACAAAGTAGCTCTCCTGAAGTTTCCTTGAAAAACAAGAGAAATCCTGAGTGTAATTTGTTGCATTTTTTTTTTTTATACAGCAGAGCTTTATCACTAAAAATCCAAGTTTACATTTAGTCAGGTTCATTGTTAAAACTTCATTTTTACCTTTGAGATGAGCAAATATAAGCAGCGACACGCCGATGTTAAAAATAGGCAGATACCTATATTCTATAATAATATTGCTTTTGTGGCTCATAACTGATATATTAAGTTTTCTATTCTTCGAACATCTTGAATAGTAAAAAAATTTCAATCTTCTACCAATGCAACGGTGATCCATGTTGTATATACATGGATGCTCACAGTTATGTCTAATAATGAAGGTAAATTGTCTTATCTGTAAAATGCAGGCGTGCCGAATAGCACAGCGCCCTCACTAGACGGCCTATTAGTTGTATTTGAGTGCTTTTCCTTGAAGGGAGGCGGACAAAAGTTCACACACTAATCAGTTAGTCTATCAACATGCTAACGTAAGGAAGCTGTTAATCAGTGATCCGCAGTTTGAATGCTTCTTTGGTTTTTATGGTAGCTGTTGCTCTAATGCTAGGACACAGAGAACATTTGTCAGATCACATGTTCACTCAATTATTCATGCTGATTTTTAGAAGTTCTGAAAAGTATTTATATAATATAGTTTGTACAGTGTGGATGAATAAGGATTTTGCAAACTATCCAAACACAATAGGCAGACAAAGCTGTCTTGATCAATAGAAAAATATTAGAAAAATTCAAGTCCTGAAAGGTTTTTCTATCCTGAAGCAAATGAAGACTTTTCTCTTAAAAGTCACAGGAGAGCAGAGCAGTTATCTGCCACTAAGATAGATATATATTTATATATATACAGCTCCCTTCAGACTCATTAACTCAATGTTGTTCTTTCTGGTCAATTTCACCCGATTTATGACAGGGGTTTATGCAAACACGGCAGTTGTAAGCTTGCATTATGAGGTATGCACTGCTTAGTGGAGTTTAACAGTAAGTCAACACGAGACGCTTATGGCAAAAAAGGAAAATCTGGGTAAAACAAAAAACGACCTAATAGCTGAGGATCTAGGAAGCTAAAGCTCTGAGGGTACAGCGTGCCAAACAGGAAAGAGCTCACCTATACACACATTGACCTCTGGGCAGGGCGGACGGAGTAAACATGTGACTCACACATGTTCGCTGCCGTCTAGGGATTTTAGCAAAGACACCATGACCCTCAGAAACGGCATGTTCTGAAGACTAAAGCAAGGACACGGTGCTTCCTGTTCTGACCGAGTGGAGGGTAGAAGGAATCCACACAGTCACAGCAAAGAGTCAGATGTTTTTTTTCAGCACTTCAAAACTAAATCAGAAATTTATGCTTTTTATTTATTTATTTTTCCGTTACTCAACAAATGGTTAATTTGAACCAGTAGACATGAAATCTATCAATCCCTGTATAGAAACAAGAAGGACCAAAAGAAAAGTAAAAATAAGTGAATAAATATTTCCAAACTGCTAGAAGACTGGTACAGGAAATATAAGTAAAATAGTAAAATTAAATTATATTATAGAAAACTATAGAAAGGAAATAAAAATATGAGTGCAAAAACATAGAAATTTGGGCTGATATCATGATCTGATTCTAATATTAATATCATATACAGTGATATCATTACTAACATATCATAACCAACTTGAACAGTGATAAGATGGAGTGCTGATTACACACATATATATATATATATATATATATATATATATATATATATATATATATATATTAAATATACATTAAAACCAACTTTATTCTGTTTGTGTTGTGGAGAAATATATATTTTTTTCTGATTAAATCATATTTGTAGTTAAAATATTTTATTTTAATGAAAGCCACTAATAATTTTATTTTAGTACAAAGGAACTGCCTGATAAATAGTTCGTGTTTGTGACATAAAAAAAATGTCATGAAATTACGCTTCAGTTTCGAACAAGCAAAAGACAGAAGTTCAGATGAAACTTGATGGTAAACAGGATGTGGCATGCCAGCCTGAAAGCTCCATCAGACCCAGACAGGTGTCACTCCATAAAACACTGAAACATTACCCTGGGGGGGGGACCAGGGCAGGAGGCTTCTGATGCCTTCTCAGGTGTACGCGTTGAGTTACAGCAGGTAGAAAGGTAAAACCCTCACACGCGCTCGGGCAGACAGGATAGAACAACCGATTGGGTTTCAGCTCGCCGGCTCTCTGCTCGCCGCCTGTTAATGGCGAACAGTGGCGCTCGGCACATTTGTTTAACCAGCCAGACAATATCACAGATTTCTCCTCATATATTTGTTCTCTTTCTAGCAAAGCAGCTGAATATATAGACTTAACAGATTTTACAGGAAACAAAAAAAACACACACACATCACCTAAGGAGTGGACTTTGAATATCAGGCCGAGAAGGCTTCATCATAATGCAGCCCTAATTACTACAGCACAGAGTGACTCATCTTAGAGCCTGCAGAGCCATGAAAGCGGCCTGGTTATCAATAAGCGGAGGTGGTGGATGTTAAAAAAACCTTGGACAAAGAGGCTCGTGACCTAATCATGCAAAATCATATTCTAATACGCTGCATGTGTCTCGGCAACTACTTTAAAAAAACTTAAAAATCTATATTTACAGACAGTTTCCATCATTTGTTTTGCTGGAAAGAATGGCTGTGAGAGTTTAAGGTTTTCACAAGTTGAAGAAAATGATTTTTAAAAAAGCACCCTCCATGAGGCCTAACGCAGCAACAGTCATTTCTTAAAAAGTATGATTAAAAATGTTTATTTAAAGCTGATCACAAAACACTATAACATTTGAAAATCCCCCTACAGAAAAACACTCTTTAAAATTAATCATCTGAAGCTGAAAAATTAAAATATTAAAAACAAAATCTGGCCGTTAACCTTTAACAAATGTTTTATTAAGCTTATTCCCTATAAAGTGAGCATTTCCGTAGGGAACCGATAAAGCGTAGTTATCCGAACATTTAAAGGCTAAAACATTTTCCCCATCACAAGGGAAACAACTATAGAATTAACAGTAATTAAAAGTACGCTTGAAACTTTTCCAGCTAAGCTTTTAAAGTCAATCAAGAGCAATTACTTTCAAAATCGCTGCTTTGGACGATCTTATACGAGCTTTCAACATTGACTTGTTTATTGAAGACCTGATATGCTTATCAAAGATTGCTTAACTTTTGTAATTTTCTTGACGTGAAAAAAGTAAATCGATGCATCAGTTTTGTTTTTAAGCAGCCAAACAGGTCAGCTTCATACTCTAACGTTCCTAATCCCTCCTCTTTCATTATTGATGCAACCATGTGATGTTTTGGTTTTGTTTTACGGTGTGACCCAGTAAACCCACACCAAGCCTGGTGCCTGTAAACAAAGCCCGCTGACAGCATACAGTCGCGAGTCCGGCACTCACCTCAGAGCGTGAGGCGCACCCTGCAGGGCTGAGGTGACTAGTTGAAGACCCTGAGGTAAAGGGTGCGTCTTTCTCGCGTGGACTCATGGTACTCCCAGGTGAGCCGTTGGCAGCGGCGCTTTCTACGAGGTTAGAGTTTCTGTGTCGCAGCACGAAGGCTGGGCCCTCGGCCCCGATCGTCTCCGCTTCGTCCAGCTTGGACGACTGGACTGTCTTCTGCATTCAAAGAATATAAAAAGGTCTCAGCTGGAGTCGGACAGGAGACTTAGGGATGCAACCTAGAAACCCCGGCTGTGGTGAAATCTGAAATGATCAAAGTGTGAAAGTTAGAAAGGACATTCACATGAGTGGGTCAAAACCCTGACTTTAATGTGTTTTATTGGGGGGGGGAAATGGTGCGTTTATGTGAACTGGAAGATATGGAAGCGCCATGCTATATATACCACAAAGCTACCCCAGAAATAGCTTTCACTGACTAGTGATTTAACATCTGTAGGCAAATGGGATGCACCGAATTCCGTTTAGCTAAATAAAGAAGGGTAAATTCAAACGCTTGTTAAATTTTTCAAATATGTCTATTATTGAAAACTTTTAGAAAACTATGCTTTAATCCTCTTCCAGTTGTTACTCAGTACTCGATAACGCCTGCTGGAGATTGCAGTTAAAGTGTGACAAAAATGTGAAAATGATGATAAAACTAAATACCTGGATTCCAGTTGAAGTCTTTGAACTTGTAAATGGTGTTTGAAGGAAGGCTGGACGGGACTAAGCTGGAGAGGAACTGCAGTCCAGATAGAAAGAAAAAAATGTATTAATTTTAAAAAACGACTGATGTTAACAAACCAAAACAAATATTACAATTTAATGTCAACCTAAATTTGCCTAAAATAAGCCAGAACGCATTTTTAATGTAAGACCAGCCTAAAACTCACAGTCAGTTAAGCCTCCAACATATCGTTTAATGTCTTGTCTAAATTACTCTATTAGTTCATCCATAAAACTAAATGCCACACCAACAACAGTTGCAGCCAAACAGAAGTCGGCAACTTGCTGTCATGGCGAGTTGCTTCGCAACCAGAGGCATCAAGGACAGCAACGAGACATTCATATACAGGAAGTAGAAGTATTCCCTGAGGATGAAATTGTTTTTGCACCGCAGTTTTTCCTTTTACAAATCATCACGATACCTACAAAAGAGACTTATGAAGGTTGTGATGGGGACCACTGAAGAAAAGTTAAAACCCTAAGATGCTAAACTGGGTGATAATAAGACTAGCTTCACTGTACTTCCGCTGCTTGCCTTGTCTTCCCCCTGATCATTCACTGTGCTCCATTGATGACAAATCAATGTAAACATGTCCCAAAGGTGAGCATTGCGCAGCTTCATTTAAACTCTCACCCTCTCCCTACGACGTATGCATTAGGAGATACACAGTGTGTGGGAAAAATAAGCTCTTAGGTAAACAAGAGGGTTTCCTTTACACATTTTAAAGGACAACTAAAGGTAAAACAAGAATAAGGGGGAAGGCTTTACACAAGAGCCATCAGAAGGTGATGTTATTCTGTTGAAATCTGAGATAAATTAAATATAAATGTAGTCATTTTTACACTCGGATGTCTCCTCTCTGTCCAGGTTCTCTCTGTAACCAAGCCATTATCAAAAAAAGCTGCGGCACTTTTTATTCTCTTTGATAGCCGCAGCCTGATTTCCTGACATGATACAAAATTTGCTTTTACAATTACTCTACACATGTATTTTTTAACTCCCAGTAGAAAAGTCTCATGTGATCGCCTAATTTGAAACGATCCCAGAAAACAAAACAAAACATAAAAAACAGGGATGAGGAAAGATGTAAAGAAGCCTACTAACTACTTATCATTGGTAAATTTACTACATATTAAAAAATCTTTTATTTAAAATGTTTGATGTTTAAAAAAAAGACACGAACACAATTATTGGCACCGCTTGTGAAAATAAAGACCAGACAGGAGTAAGGAAACAGACAGAACAATAGAGACAGGCCCAACCCAAATTAAAGATAAAAAGGCCTCGATTAATGGAAGAAAAGACATGGAAGAGGAACGACTCCTTCGCCCGCACGAACCGAGCTTAGAAGGATCTGAACCGACTCCAGAGTTGTTTGAGCGCAGAGACCAGCTGACACATTATGTCTGTCCACAACAGGATATAGAGTGAGTCATCGAACGCTTTTCGTGCCGGGTAATTATGATCCCACCGGCTCCCAGACAAGCAATTAGCATCACAAAAAGCTTCACTTTTGAAAGAATCGGTTTCATTTCCGTGAAGAAAAAGTCCTGGAAAACTCTTTGTTTTGTTTCTCAGTCTGCTCCGCTTAAAAATGAACCCAAAGTCATCAGGCTAATGACCTACTGACCTGAAACAGGTCCCACTCCACTAACATTCCTTCAATTTCAGCTGTGAGCTGCAGCCCAACTTATGGTTTCTTTTTATTTTCTCGCATACAAATAAGGTCATGAGCGCAAGCCCTTCAGTCACCTTAACCTACATCAAATTTGGGCATCAAGTGCAGGGAAAAAGTGAGTTAAGTCAAACCAACAAACAAAAATATTACAACAGACATTTCACAATATAATACCTAATATTATTATGAGGTATAACATCATTGATTTTACATAAAGTTTGAGCCTAAGAATGAAGGTGAAAGCTACTGTAATGTCATAACAACCTTAAAATATCAAAATAAACCTACATAAGCTTAAAGAACGTTGATTGCTTTGCCAAATGTTAATAGATATATTTCAGAGAAGAAGAAAAAAATAGGTTCGTGTATCAGTCAGGTATTTTAGTGTAATACTTTTCATCCGCTCCGCACGCTTCCAATTTTTTTCTGTCTGATACTAAATTCAAAGCTTTGTGCTGCAATCCAGAGTTTCTAGAAGAGACTGAAGCACCATTCTTGTTTTTTTGTTTGTTTTTTTAAGAGCGAGAAATCAGTATGAAGGCAATAATGTGAACAGATCGCACTGTACTCGCATGCAACGTAGCGAGCTGTCGCTTTTCACCCTAAATGTACTTTTAACTAATAAAGGAAAAGAAAAAGCATGCTGGACAAAACATGGATGCATACTTGCAGGTCAGATATAGCAGCAGAGCAACTGACACCGCAGCTAAGTAATGTGTGCAAGGTGCTGGTGTAGAGTAGCCCTGCAACTCACTCCATAAATCAATCCGTGCATCCAGCACTGTAACTTCACGGAACTCGAACCAAGAACTGCTCAAGACTGAATAAAAGAAAAGTGATCTTGCTTCTGGCTCTGACATCAAGGTTTAGTTTTAAATGGTGCACCAATCGTGATTTCTAATCAGTTCCATATTTTTACCATGAACTGCGACCTTTACCGAGATACGAACTCAAATTATTCATGAAAAATGCAAAGGAGAAAGCAAGACACGATGATCCTTGTGAAAAAGGTTTGTGCAAACTAATACACAATGTTAAAAAAGAAGAAGAAGAAAAAGAAGAAGAGGAAGTTTAGCTTACAGAGAAAGGTCAAATATTTGCTGTGCAAAAAAAAAAAAAAAGGAAACACAGAGGAAAAACATGTTTCTCAACATGTGTACAGCTTTAACTGTGCTTGAGGGCTGCGTGAATGTGCCGCAAAGACAACAACATGTGGGTCACAGTGGTATTGAAAGTGATCACTGTTTACTTTAGTCTCACTTAGTTTGAAGCAAATATAGGACAAAGGTCACACTGCAAAACAGCGGGCAGGTGCTGTAGTGCTGAGCCATTACAGACATACAGTTTCGCCACCACTGATCTCTGCTACGTGTTTTTAAAAGGTTAAAAGGAAACCAGGATTTCCATTGCAAAACTTGGATCAGTCTGCCATGCTAGCTTTGGTCTTAAAATATGTTACGAATAAACCTGAAAGTTTGAAAATGAGGCAACATAATTACTTGTCATTGTAAGACATTATCTGTAATACTTCAACACTTTAAATATTGTCTGATCACCTACCGTAAAGGCATAGCCGATGAAAAAACATGTATCAGTCAACATCTAGGGGTCAATATCCAACTAAACACAGCTAATTGTTTTTAACTGAAGTAAGTCTGGGTGTACTAAGCTTATCCAGATCCTGAGCTCCTTCTTTGCATTTGCTGCTTCGCTCCAGAGTGTTCAAGCTTTTCTAACTGCGTGAAATTCGCCTTACCATGTGTTCTCGCCCTATGAGTCATTTCATCAGACATGGCCGGCGGCATGCCACTTGGTACGTCATCGCTTTCTGCCTCCAACACAGTCACTCGCAAGAATGTGTAACGCCAGATAAACCCAGATATTTCACAACATTTCATTCCGGCACTGCAAATCAGAGCTCCTGAAACTAATCACATTACAGACGGTGAAGTTATGCAAGCACATGGAATGGGAAAACCCAGGTCACCATGCTTCAAATCTTGCCTCAGGGGTGATGTTTTGTTTTCCACTGACCCGCAAGGCAAGCTTCACAAGCCTAATAAGCAGGCAGGACGTAACAAATGACTCACAAACAGGTTAAACAGGCACAACGAAGTCAAATGAAGTCACGACATCCCAGGTTTGGCAGAACAATAGTTGTATGTGAACAGAAAAAACTATTCACTGACAAAAAAGTAACCACTATCAGTTCAACCGACAAAAGCATCTCCGAGACAAAAGTGAGTTTCAGTGGAAGAAAACTTTTTTTTTTAAAGCTAAATAAAAAAAATAAATAATGCACTGATCCACCTTTGTGATGATATGTTTTTGTTAGAGTCCAACACATCTGACCAATAAAAACAGAAAATTAAGTATTTCCAAAATTAATCCCAATTATACATCATAATATTTGTCAATACCCATTTTAATTTAACTAAAAAGGTTAATCAGAGCACATTCTGGTGGTGGACTGTAAATGGTGGCGATGTAAAGGCAAAAACACATAAAATTTTTCCAGTATTTTACCAGCGGTTTCATAATTAGAGCTAAAATTGGTCCGGTCTAATCACTGACTGATCAATTAATGCATCTCTACCCAACACAGGTTAAAGCAGCACAGACACTGTGACCTTTGACAGTCCACGCTCATCGGTCCATAGGCATAAAGATGAATAAACAAATTGAAACATGTTTTGCACTGTGACCTTTGAACATCATTGATATTGCTAAATTTGGCCATTTTGGGTTTGTAAAAGTCCCAATAACATTGATAAGTACTTCTAAATTTTAACATCAGCGTTGGCAAAGTTGCCGAACGATGTTTGCCGTTTTCTCCTCTGTGCTTTGTAGACCTACTTGTGGGTTTTGGTTCTTGACTCGATGCTGTGCGTCTCTGTGGTCGGGGGTTTCTGACACACCTCCCTTTAAATTTGTGGCAGTCACTGAAAAACCTGCTGTTTGAAGCCACATGAATGGTTTCACTGTTCAATTGGACTGAGACGCAGACATTTAAACATAGGGAGCACATAAATATCCAAGCAAACTACAATATTACCCCAAATCCCATTTCGACCTCAGTCCCCAAAAGGCCGCAGCTTTTTACAAATAATGACTAGGGTTGGTTTTAACATAGCCGACACCTCATATAGGCGGGGCTGACGTCTTAAGTACAATTATGTGGCATAATTTAGGAGTATTGACCATCTAGCTGCTACGTAGAAACGAACAGCTAATATGTAGAGCATACGGGGGAAGTGGGTGTCCCCCGATGTCCTGATACAGCAGAGACATTCTGGTCTTATGATTGAGAGGCAAACAAAGAACGACAGTGTGACGTGCATTTAACACAACGACACACTCGTTCTCTGCCTTAGGGGCGGAAACGTGTTCGGAGGATTCAGAAAAACCTAGATTAAAACCAACCACTGAATTAATCTTACCGTTTCTGATCATTTGGAATATCCCACCGTGGTATTTGTCTGCATGTAAAAGCCAAATTGTATTTGTTAGTTGCTTTTTACCAGGATAAAAAAACAAACAAAACAAAATAGAAAAAGTTACAGCAAGGTTCTATGGATACATTTTTTTAATCTAAAAATAATTACCGACGATGTTAAAAGTCGGTGTTTACAAAAAAAACCATTTAAAAGGGGAAACGCAAATCCAACACCACTGATGTATTTTAATCGTAAAGATTATTTTATGCACTAAAGGATGACGGAGCTAAAATTCATTGCAATGGAAAAATAGAAGAGGCGGTTTGAACAGTTTTGTAGGTAAAATCATAATTTTGGGAAAAACAAAAAGTAGGTATTTCCAGGCAGATGGATCTTTTTTAACAGCTTACATAAATATAATTTCAATCTGAGATAACAAAAAAAAAAAAAAAAAAAAAAAATTGCCACTGA
>JAVLVB010001023.1:2414746-2429009 GCA_032876305.1 Orestias chungarensis | reverse complement strand
ATATTTATTTTGGGTAACCTCTTACCCTTTCCAACGGTAACCTCGCTTAGAGCACACACAAGCTTAAAATTTCTATTCATAGCTACTAGAAAAAAAATAAAAAAAGAATGAATAAAAAGATCTCCAAGTCTGCATGAAACCAAACCACTAGTTGTGGAGGGAGCGCGGAGTCGTGACCGTCAGCCCTGCTGGTGAACAACCAAATGAAGTGGGTTTAAAGCACTAGGTGGTAATCCAAAACTGGGTCAAAATGAAAATAAGTGGTCTCAGAAGACAAAAAAGAGCAAAACAGAACTATTAAATATACATATTCCTTTTGTGTGTGCAGCATAAAACTGACCGAATAAACTCACATTATTAGTAACTGCTGAGAATATTCAAATGATGGGTTTTCAAATTTTATTTGTCGTTTTTGCAGATAAATTAGATCAGATTTGTTTTTAAAAGACTAGGTTGGGTAGAATTATATGGCTTAAATCAACAAGCATCAAAATGAAGCTTCAGGATTTACTATTAAAGCCATCAAACAAGTATTTTTGTCACCAATATTGCTTCTAATCAACCGGCGAGTTATCTTAATACATAATATCTTTTATTATTCATTTCATTTTACATTTTAATGTAATCAAAACGGGGCTGATTAAATGCTGTTGTAGCTTCAAAGCAATCCTATTGAAACATTTACCCTCTAAAGGTGTTCTATGGGGTAAGATGATTACTAGGAACATGGATAAAGTGTTTAAGTCTTCATAATCTTATTTATTCAGGCTTATGCAAGTGTTTTGTCTGAACACATTTTTTACACAACAGCAAGCGTAATGCTAAACTTTTGAAGCAAAAGGTTGGCTTCGGAAATCTGTTTTTTGGGTTTTTTTTAAACCGACACGGGTTTTAGGATAAAAACAAAAATGTTTTGGGAAATAAATAAAGTTGGGTGAAATAAGAGGTTATAAAAAAATAAAGACCAGCTCTTCCCTTTTGTGATCAATCAAGTCACGGTGATAGATCTATTATTCTTTGAGGCTATGTTTAGCCGCTCTCCCTGGCTGGCACGCCTTCAAACACAGACATCGTTGTACATCAAATTCACTGTTCACTCTAATTTCTCTTTAAAAGAAAAAAAAAACTTGTAATATGCTGAACGTCTTGCAGGGAAGAAGTTTGAGCAAATATCATCTTAAGCAACACAGAATCTTCCAAAACACCTATTGTAGAATCAAAAACGTGAGGCACTGAAATATCACATAAATTATGCTGTAAGCTTCGGCTCTGAATTTTATAGCATTAAAAGCAGCTATGGTGGGAAAAAAGATTACTAATAACATGCTTGGGAAATTACAACCACACTCCCATGATTTCAGTTAAGTTTCTGTCTGACGATTTAGTTTAGTTTTAGGTAAAATGGAAACTTGGTGTGGGAGGAGTTATCAAAAATTATTTTCTAACAGAGATCTGCTAAATGTGGGATCTAAAATTGTTAGCATGCCTTTTCCTGGTCAGGGACAAGTGTACGTATCCCTGCCTCTTGTTCACAAATGAGGGAAAATAGAGCAGGAGGTCAATAGTCAGTTTGCAGCAGTGGTAGCTCTGTGACGGTCTGTCGTGGTGAAGAGAGATGTTCCAAACTGCAACACGCTCGATTTACCAGTTCATCTACATTCCTACCCTCACCTATGCCAGCTGAAAGAACGAAATTGTGCGTACAAGCGAACAAAATGACTCAAACCTGCATAGATGGGTAGGTGTATGGATGTGCTAGCGGTAGGTTGCTAAAATAATTTCTTTACTGCTGAAGTTTGGGTCCAAGACAACTAGCAAGTCTATAAAACATTTATCTAATGACCTCATGCCTGAGGAACAGTCATAAAACCGGCTTCTGCACCACTTGGAGATGGACAGAAATATGACGCATCTAAATACAGTCATGTTGTTATCTGTATCTAAAAATGTACATGTTTTCTCGTACTGCCATATCGGAGACAAATACTGCATTACGACAAGTTCATTACTGGTAAATGTGCTTGTCAGCCCCTTTTTCTGGTGTAAGCGGCTCAAGAAGTTATTTCTGGAATGATTCTTGTTAACAAATGTCATAAATATGTGGGGGTAAAAAAGGCTTAAAATGTTCGGATGAAATACAATAGAACATTAAATCATTACAAAACAAGATAAGCTTTACTTATAATGTATAGATCCATTTAATTTGCTAACAAATTTTTTTTTTTGTTTGCTTGTTTTTTGGGGATGGATTACTGGTGTCAGAGTCTTAACAAAATTTTTAAAAAGTAAAGTTTGCCAAACCGCAAAATATAAACAACATTTTTTGTTACACAATCTTTTCGTTTTGAATTGGATTTTCTTAAATCTCAGAAAGTTTGCTGCAGCATCCCAAGTTGTCTCTGGATACATCTGGAGAAAAACAAAAGTCCTTTGCTCAAAAGAAAGACAGACGTGATTCATTCAGCTCACAGAAAACAGGTTAAGTCTTCGAAACTAACGGTGTGTCACTCATTTACGGTAAATGTGTATTTGTACTCCAATAATTATGGCTTTTCTGCTCTATATAAAGCAATAATATTGGATTTATATATATATATATTGTTTAAATATTTTTTTATGTAAAAACCATGAAATTGGTGTTATTTAAAAATCAAGGTCAATATATTAGTACATGTGTATTGACAAAAACATTATTTGGATGTACTTGTTTTCCAAAACAACTATTGTGATAAAACTTTTTATATACTTAAAATAGCTTTTTAGATTTAAAAGTAATACAAATATAAACAGTAACATACATTAGGAAACATAGTTTGTCCCTGATATTGTCTGTTATCGTGTTTCTGCTGAGTGGGCAGAAACACACACGCAAAATGAACTTGTGTTAAAAACTAACACAGCAGCTGCTTGTCAGTTAACTCCCAACTAACCCTCAGGTTCAAAAAAGTACAGAAGCCCTATAAATTAAATTTACAAAAACATCCCCAAAATGGGGCAAGTAACTGAACAGCCTGAGCTCAGAGTATCCAACTTAAGACAGGCGAGGAAGACAAAGAAAAGCCAAACTCCAGGCAGCCTGCCTTCTACTGACAGCGCCAACTTTTACCAATTTGACACAAAACATCAAACCAAATCTGTGCTGGCTCGCCAACATTACTCTAAAATATATAATAACAATGGTTACATCTAGAAAAGGCTAAGGAAGGAGACAGCAGACACACCGCAGCCCTTCAGCAGGTTTGTTTACACCGAGCTAGCGAGCTGGCTAGTCCGTTGTCATGCCTGAGGAAAGCAGGAAAATTACTTTAGACGCGCTTTTTTGATGTTGACAGCTTATTCTGTGGCTCTGTCTGTCTTTAAACATGCTAAACAACACGTTCGCTTGCCCAACAATGTACCCCATAGACAAAGGGAAGCTGTGCTTTTCGGGGCTGGCTAGCTTCTAACTCCTGTTGTTTTGACAGACAGAATTAGCTGGATAGCAAAGCTGCTACTCGGGGAGGCGCTAACGTTACATTAAGTAAAGTACGGGGTGAGATCTAACGTGCTAAAACTGAACTAAAAAAACAGCAACGGTGATAAAACAGTGAAAAACGTGAGTGGTAATATTCACCTGCTCTGAGAAACCAGTGCTCTGGGTGTAAAAAAGAGTTGACAGAGAGTTGTTTTCTGCCAACCAGCTCCTCTCCAGCCTCAACCGTAACTGACAGACTTCCCCTCGCAGAGAACGTTCACCTACCCGGGGGGCGGCCGTTAGCGGCCAACGACTGTCGCACGAGCGCTGAGCATCCAATCGGCTGAGTCTGCGAAAGAAACGAAGGGCCAATCAGCGACGACCAGGAACAAAATGTGCTCGTTCTGTTATGTTTTTTTTTTTTTTTTTCAACCTGACGCTAAGAGGCAAACACACGCAGAAAAAACACCGGAGCTACTGTGAAACAAAAACAAACATAAAATATATATAAACTTAAGAAAATGTTTAAAGACTAATTAAAATTAATGAAAAAAAAAAAAATTACAAAAAACGACTGGATTATACTGACTAAGTATTTGAGTGAACAGGAGAAAACAAGAAGGACCATGTGAAGTTCCATAAAAAAAACTATCAGAGATAGTTCTGGATTCGATTTAATCTGTCAATATGTTAAACATTTTTAAGCAGCTAAAATCTTACAGAATATAAATCTGATGTAAAGTTGCTCGTCTTGAAACTTTCAGTCATTTTTTTTTTTTTTACAATGTAACACTCTCAAACTGTTATTCCACACGTCTGACAAAAAGTCCCTGTTTGCACAGTCGACATGAATCTAAACAGTAAATGCCCAGCTGAATCATCTGCGGTTTGCCACCTCTGCTTGAAGATTTAAGAAATGTGCGCAGATATGTGCAGGTTTCATACCAGAACACACATAACCCTACTCCCAAGTGCAATGCAATTACAGGTGTTAGTGGGTGAGTGATTGTGCAACGGGGAATGAGATGTTGTGATGCAAAGCTCTGGCAGCTCTGTGTATTGCTGTACTCTTCCCAGTTCCAAAAAAAGTTTTTTTTATATGATTAATGACACACCCATTTCTCCTTTAAACAAGTTTAGCAAGTATTCTTGCAAATGCTTCATTGTTTTCATAAGATTTAAAAGAGACTTTATACCTGTTGTTGTTTTGCACATGTTGGTATCAGCTATGCGTAACTGAGAACTTTGAATCCATTATTGCTGATTTTACGATTTTAAACGGCATCTTTTACAATTAAATACCTTTTTCTATGTAGGTTGAAGAGGTTAACACTAGTTTATTTGAATGTACAAGCGAAACCTAATAACCCAACCTAAGGAAGTTGGAGAGTAAACTGTTAGTCTTTGATTTGCTACTGCTCCGGGACTCTAATGAACCACATTTAGAGCCATTACAGAAGGAGAGAAAATAGAACAATGGTGACAAAGAGAAATAATTCTAACAAGATTTCTCCAAAAGGGCATTTATGATCTGTCATCAAAAGTTATGCTTCGAGTGGCCTGGTTAACGTCTGGAGCATATCCTTAAAAATGCCATTTCTGATTAAGTGTATAAATTGAAACAATTCTGCAAAGAATAGTGCACCAAATTTCTCCACAGTGATGTAAAATAGTAATTGGCACCGTGTATAGTGTAAATATTTGTTAGTTTTGCTACCCCTGGCGGAACTAGCGCAAAATATTGGCACTGGTACGCAGTTTAAAGAATTCCATTGATTTTTAAAGATTTTTATGCCTATTTCATAATGTAAGACATGTTCTGCTTTACCATGTAAGAAATCCATATAGGGGGCAAAACACCTTTTTAAAGCAATGTAATTAACATAGAATAAAATAGAAATGTATAATTTATCCCCAAGGGGAGATTACAAGATATTTTTAAAGCTTTATTTTTTTCCCTAATAGATGGATAAGTTTGTGCAACGGCAATGCTTTGGAAATTGTTTTTATCCTGACCCGGGCAGCAGAAGTGGAACACACTCTTTCTCTCTCTCAGTCTGACCAAGTCCAAAGTCATGAGTTCAGGATAATGCGTACATGACTGCACTGACTGTATTGATTCCAAGGTTATGCTTAATGTTCTTCATTAGTTACGCTAAAAACTGTATAGAACATTGCTTCTTCTCTCCCCTCTTGTCCTGGACTTAGATCACATAAAACCAAATGAATAATCGTTGACCAAATGTCAGAAAATGATCTATGTTCAATCTATGTTTTTTTGTATGCAATTCTCTTAAACTTAATCGTGTGTTTACAAGATTCGTTAAGACATGATCTACTTACTTAGAAATTTTGAAGTTTTTCCATACTTGCTTTGCTGATGCAACGATGTTCCTTTTAGGAAAACATTAAAAACCCTGAATGACCCTGAATACAAGTGAGAGTCCTTCATTACTGGCATAACCAGTTTGTTTGCACAACCTTCATTTTGTATTGCACAAAGATTTAAAAAAATGTAGAAAGAGACTGAAAAACACATTCTATTAAAAAATAAATGGGTAATACTGTTTTATTATAAATATAAGTTATACCAAAAAACTGAACTGTTTAGGATACTTATCATCAAATATTGGCAGAAAAATCTATTCTGTCCAAAAAATAGAGTTGAGAAAGACCTATCAGCTGTAAGAGGAGAAGGTGACAAAGTTTAAACATCACATTGTCAAGTTTGGTTATAGATCTATATTTTGGACCTTTGATATGTGATTTAATAACACAAGAAGTGCTTCAACTATTGGTGAAAATAATAAATTAATACCAACCAAAACTCAACTGTTTTTTTTGTTGTTTTTTTTTGCGCACAAATTATGCAAAATAGAACAAAATCATAGTTAAGTAGAACTTTGATCCTCCAGTTGGTAAAGAAAGACGTGTATGTATGGGTTTATGTTTATGTGAAAGGGTTTATGTCCTTTTACCTTTATGCTTTCAACCCTCTGCATGCTTGTTCAGGTAATTTTCCATCAGCTGGCTCCCATGTTTTTTGTTTGTTTTTTGTTTTTTTCCGGGCGTGAGACACCTTTGTCAGGATGAGGGTGTTCTCATGTCTCAGACCGGTTACAACCGGCATGCCACACCTGAAAACACACTCATGGCTACAATTTCTTCCACCCTACATTGGTTTTATTTGGTCTATCCAACGGCTCATACTCAGGTTAGGTAACGTGTTTAATGCAAACCGTGACCCACAATCAGGCCCCAACAAGATTATACACAGTATTAGAAAGAAGGCAAGGGCCGAAAAGGAGAAGCAACATTCAACACCAGCCCAATTTGATCACACCTCTGGTCACTGAAGACATGATAAAATAAGTCTTGAATATTTAAAAATTAGGTCACTAAACTGTGGCGTATAGCCAGCATGCAGGGAGTAACAACAGCGCATAATGTTATCTGGGCTGCACTCACCATACCTCACTCTTTAGCTCATCAGGAAAAATAATTCAAATGCATAAATGACTAATGTTTTTTGTCTATGCTAAGAGTTGCGTTATGTTCATAATGAAGTCATTTCTATCAAATCTTGAACACATTGGGTGTCTGAATCAATAAAGTTTTTGTTTCTATTGAGTCTTATGATCTCATTTCCATTATACAGTTTAGAAAAAAAATACGTAAAGCATTGCTTTCTTTCAGCTGCCTATGAAAGATATTTAATGCATCACTAGTTTTTTTTTAAATGTACACGCATGAGATCGAATGTTTTTTTAATTATATCAGAATAAAATTAAGCTGAACATGAAAGCCTTCATGCATTAAAAAACCTGTCACACCTTTAAACCCTTTTTATATTTATTGACTTTATAAGCTCAAATTCTAATGTGCTTCATTGGGATTTTGTATTAATTAAAGCATTTCAGCAAAGAGCCATTTTTAACACGTTTTGTTTAATAAAACATGTCTAAAGCAAACTTACATGACTTTTAGAAATGAGAGTTTCTCTTGAAGTTTTATAACAACTTAATTCTTTTTTTTTTCTTCATTTTTTGATTAAAATGTAGATAAAAAATAGGTGGAGGCTAATAACACTTATTAGCAAAACTATTTAATGTACCGTTTATAGGCATGAAAAAGAGCCAAAACCATTGCAGCATTTATACTGAAAACATTCCTCCGTCGTAAATCTGTTTGGGGCAAACTTATTTAGAGCCACATTCAGGTTGTGTTCAACAGACGTTTGCGGTATGTGTTTGTGAAATGTGGCAGAAAGGGCTGAAACCAAAAACCTGCAAAACGGGCTTGCAGAAAACTCACACACGCCACTTCTATGCTTAAACGTGGCCGTTGTAGTATCATGCTGTTGAAATCTTCTTGAAAAGGTGAGAACAAAGGAGGATAAATCGAGGTTAAAAACAAGACAAATCTGAGAGAAAATTCTCCCTCTAGGGAAGTGAAGCATTTGCTTATTGTTTTGACTTTTGCACCAACATGTTAAAAGGAGACAAAAGTTCAATAAACAGAGGCAGATTTGAAGAAATCAATTAAGATGTAAAAAAAAAAAAAAAAAAAGGAACACTGATGTGGATGCTGACCTTCCAACTCACTTACCCCATCTGTAGAGCCATCACCAGAAGATTAGATATTCAGTCTACTCAGCAATCCATTCTGCTCCTACTACAGCTGGCAGAAAGCATATGGATGAATGAGCTTATGGATAAATGCCTGAGCATTTGTGTCCGACTTGGTCTTTGAGCTCTGTTTGGTGTTTGAGGAGTAAAACTGCATGGTAAGCAGCTGAATACGAAGCAAACTTGGAATTGGTCACATTCTGTGTTTTTGATGATTGCAAAAGAAACCGTTTCCTCATTTCAGCCAATCTAGATCACAGGAAGATTTCCCTCAACAGCTGCTGGCTAATCTGCAAACGTTGTACCAAATCTCTTTATAAACTTTGCTTTGAGTATGGCGTGGCTAAATGCTGTGAAAATGCTCACATTGTTTCGACATGATAAGAAGCGGGAGTGTTTGGTTAATGCAAACATTTTTACTTGGATTTTATTATGATTTTACAGGACTAGGCGGTCCTGCTCCTGGGCTTAGATAAAACAGGTGTTACAGATAATTGTCTCATTGCTCAACGTTGAAATTTGCTAAAAGAACCAAAAATGTTTTACAAAAGTATTCAAACCCTAGTCAAATTTCTATATTACAATACCTTAGTAAATTGTCTTCTTTCTTACACGACAAAAAAAAAGTAGAAACTGATATATCTTTTTTGTCATGTTTTGTCATGTAACACTTTATTGTAATTCCCTAAATTAGAATTACCCTCAGAGATTTCCTAATTCGTAAACAAAACACACCTTTTGGAGTTTAGTCCCAGTACAAAGATTAAAAAACAACAGCAAGATGCCAATAATGGCTTAGGATGGAATGCTCATGTGGTGAAAAGTAAAATAATTAATTGGACGCTCCATAGTTGCACGGGAAAAGCCACAAATTCAAAAAAATATTAGACCTAAAGGGACGTTTCTGGCACATAAACAAAAGTAACAGCACATCATTACAAACACGACATCCCAGCGGTGAGATGAATATGTCGGAATCATGATTTTTGTGAAACTTTTCTCCAACAAAGCCAGAACAGCTAATGATGGAAAGGTGCTGGGGGTGCATACTAGAGCTTAAATGTGTAATTGCTAAAAAAAACAATGGGACTAGATCGAGACATATTCATGTGTTAGAATGGCCCAGTCAAAGTCCAGACTTAGGTTTAACAAAGATATTCACCATCCAGAATGACTGAGCTTATCTATTTTGAAAGAACTGTACAAAAATGTTCGTTGCCTACTACTTTATGTTAATCTATAAAGATGAAAATCCCTGTAAAATAAATTGCGATATGTTTAGATAAAGAGCCATCCTGAAGTTACAGGGAAGAAAATGTGGTTACAACAAAAAAAAAAAAAAATTAAACAGTGTTTGCATGTACTAAATATGCTCACCTGTTTTTGCAGCTTTTCCAACCATGAGCTTTCACAAACAGCATTACAGATAGGAAAACATAGGGAAACTATTGAAGTTGAAACAATAGGAGATAGTTTAGTTTCTGGTTTGTGAAAATTCAGGCGGCTGGCATCACTTTGAAAACAGATGGCAGCCAGGTAAGGAGGATTAGAGGACTCTTCGGGTTACACTTTCACTAATCTAATCCTTGTTAGGTCCTCAAACACACAACATATCAAGATATAAAACACATCATATACTTATTCAGTACTGGTTTATTATCGTATTTCCAGTTCCAATGAGGCTCGAGAGTTTGTCTACGACGACAGATGACCCCAGACATGCACCGTACTGTCAGGTGAGGACGATTATTCATCCACCCGGCTGCATGTCACCCTGGTCAGTTGTCTAATCCAATTACTTGCACGCAGCTATGACTAATGGGATATTTAGTAAGGTCAGTGTGCTGACCTGATTAGTCTTGACTGTGTGCTTGACTCTGAGTGCCAAATATTAAAAAAAAAAGCAAAAAAAAAAAAAAAAAAAAAAAAAAAAAAAAAAAAAAGCAAAAAAAAAAAGCTGTTAAATGAATATTTTATGTGAGAGAACCTAAAATGAACTTGATGGTATTGCGAGGAATTGGTCACGGGGATCTTTAGTGTTTAAACATGGGCAATGAACGGTGCGGGACAGAAATGTAGAACAAGGAGTTTATAGGGACGGGAAAAGCTGTTTGGCCATCTGTCGGAACCAAAGGTCTTCAGGGTAAAAGGCAGGAGAAATCATTGTGAAAAACCAGAGGAAGCTTGAAAAAAAACAAGCTCTGATGAAAAACCCTGATGGTTTAGATACAAAAGAGTTTTATTTTAAATTATATATATATATACATATATATATATGTGTGAAAGGCTGTGATTACTGTAGCAGATAATTGTAGATAATAAAAAACTGCTTTAAATGTTAGCTAATTAATGATTAGTTATTCATTTTTGGAAGAAGGAGTTGTGTATATACAGACGGATGCAAACAGCAAAGCAATAATACAACTTTTAGACGATGTAAGAGGCAGCAAAATCTGAACACCAAAATTGATATAATTTCTCTTTGCTTTCTGTTCTGTTTTTCTTTCACAGCAGAATTATTTTCTAAAAACAGGAGCAATCAGATAAGGGCTTATCTGTGGTCAAGGGGTGGGAACACATTGGCCTGGATCGGACTTTTCCAAAAGAACTGCAGCAGACAGAAAGCCTCAATGTGTAAAGTCTACTTTATCAAATGAGTACACAGTAATAAGCATGTATAAAACATAGAAAATATTACAGGTCTATAAACACTAACAAAATATAATAATTTTTTAATCTACTAGTTCTTGAACATAGCTTGTTGCAGTCCAGTTCGGTTTCTTCTTGCATTTATTCTCCACAGCATGTTCATTCCTTTTCTGTCCACAACTGCGTATTTTTTGCAACACACACACACGAGAGTTGGGGAACGTCACAGTCATGAAAAAAACTGCAGAGTCGACACAATACTTGACACCTCGTTTAAGAACACGAGATGAAAAGGTCCACTTAGCACTGAACATGTCCCTTTGCATGTCTTCATTTAGGCTGATCCAACATATCAATCTCTCTAATGGATGCTTTCTTGTCGCCAGCTGAAGGCTTAGTGGCTGGACAGCAAACTGTTTACCTAAATGGAAACAATTTCAAGATGGCTGCATGCAGCAGGCCTCATTAAATCCGCTCGCGGGATCATTTGTGACACGTAAGAGTGTGTGTGCTGTGTCCTTTAAAGCGTGATGCGGGCCATTTTGCTGATGTCGCTGCAGGTTTAGGGACTTTGAATTGGGCTTTTATACGCTTTTTATTTTAATATAATCTCAGTTTGCTGCAAAAAAATAACGTATGGATTCCCAATCTTTGCGATGCCTTGGGAAAATATTCAATACCCTTCTTCCTGTTGTATCACATTACAACCTCGGATTTTAACGTGTTTTATTGGGATTGCATTTAATAGATCAACACAAAGTGGAACATCATTAAGAAGTAGAAGAAAAACGATACATCTTTTTTTTAAATATTGTTTTAGTGAAGAAACGGAGGAAGTACAATCAGCCTACCCTTATACCCCCAAGTAAAATCCAGTGCAACCAATAACCTTTAGAAATATTAGTAATTAGAGTGCTTCTGTGAATAACTTGATCTCTGTACAGACAGAGCAATACTTTGAAGGTCTATGAGGAGAAATATAGTAGTGATAGTATCGGTGATCTCCTCAAAATTTGGCTTCAAGGAAGAGAGACAAGAAGAAAGAAACTGTTGGAAGATCATCATAAATGGCTTTTTGTCAAAGAAAACAGTGTTTGCTCATCTTGGCAGCAGGTGTTTCAGCGGTGAATCCTGTGAGGGACTAAAATGAAACGCCGCGCTCCATTTGATCGTAACAAAGTACAAGACAAAAGAGGAAGAGTTTCACAATAAAATGTACTATAAGTATTAATAGGATGAGTCTCTGCCAATTTTTCCTTGGTGCTAAAATGACAAAAACGGAAGCTGAGGCCCTTCAAAGAGCCGTGTGGGGTTTCTCTGTTTCCGCTAAGAGTCTGCTAAGAAGTTTTTTTCCGTATGCAACAAGCCCTAAGGAGGCCGAAACAGGTGACATGTTTGTATATTAGAGTTTATCTGTGTATTTCACTTTTGGCCAGATCACACCAAAACTACATTTTTGTTACCTATTTGCAAAACTGGGCAACACAAACCATCGGTACTGTGGAACATGGTGATGGATTCATCATGCTGTGGGGATGCTTTTCTTCAGCCAGGTTAAAGAAAGTGGTTATAGTTGATAGAAAAATGCAACCAATCCACAAGAAAACTTGTTAGAAGCACCAGAGGACTTAAGACTGGGTCGAAGGTTCACATTCCAACAAGACAACGTCAAACATGAAGCCAGAGCTCGATTGGAACAGTTTTAGTTAAAATCACATCAATGTGAAGCTAAATGTCAAGATTTTAAAGATTTCGTGTTGGGGCCCACACAGTTATACATTACATTGTCATCTGGTGACTATGAACCCATTCGAGTACTGAGCATAAAACATATCAACTTGTGAGTGTGCCATAACTTTCAATTCAGCTGAATGAAAACCAAAACAGATTATTTTTGGACCAAAAGAGGAACAATCTAAAGTGTCAGCATGCAGCTTCAGCTATTACAGCAAAAAAAGTTACTGAACCACCTCGATATCTGGGTACAGTGATGAAGTCAAACCCCAACACAGAAACATCTACAAAGTTGGCCCTCTATCACCTGAAGAATATTTTTTGGATTAAAGGACTGAAGTCGCAGCAAAATCTTGAGCACTTGATCTATTTGTTCTTAAGTCAAATGCATTACTGGAACTGCCAAACAAGTCAATCATAAAGCTACATTTTTCACCAAGAGTAGGAAAATAGAGCATATTTCCCCAGTTCTAAAGTCTTTACATCATAGAAGTCTTTAAAATACTTTGGTTAGTTTATAAATCACTGAATTGCTTAGAACCAAAGTTCATCTTTTGATAAATTAACCTTTTCGACAAATCAGGTCTTCTTGTTCCCATTAACTTAGCATCCCCATATAGAAGCAACAAATAGTTTTTATGCTCCTCTAGTCTGGACCAAACCTTTAATAAGCTGCAAATATGTTAAAACGCTGAATTCAAATCCTTTTAAGTCACAGATTTATTACAACTGGAACATTTCGATTCCTAATCACTCTGATTTTCCTTTTTTCAATAAAAATTTACTTGCTATGCGTAAAACAGAGTCAAGGATTGACTGTCTCTTGAACGACTGGAAAGAAAATAACATATTTTAAGAGGAAGTGGGTAAAGTAATACCTCAAAGTGGCAGTTCTGGAATATTTTCTACCCTGGGTGAGCGTATTTTTTTTTCTGCTTCTCCCAATACTATACCACAGCAGAGTTTGCAAGAACAGACTTTTTTGGTTGGGCAGAGCTAAAGTTAGTGCTGAACTGGTGTCTCACTCAATAGAGCCTGATCTCTATTCTTAGTAGTAGGAGAGACGTTTGCACAAACAATATCCTGCTGCTTTGGTTTTAAAGGCACTGTGCTTATATGTCTCCCACTCTACTGTCATTGTGATCAACTCCCATAACCCATAAACCACCAGTGCATACACCAAACATAGGCTGAACAAAGTAAAGATTTCAAAAACCATGGATCGTTTTTTTTATTCTAACGCATAATGATGGACTACTTTTTTTTTAAGATTGTCACAAAAAATCCACTTTGGTTGTGATATAATGTGGAACAGCCGGAAGGGGTTTGAAGACTTTTAAAAGGCACTGTGGGTTTACGTTATGCTGTTCCATTTTGTTCCCCTTCGCGTCGTTTGTAGTTTGGGGCGCCTCCTTTGCTCCTGCTGTGGGGACGGGAGTGCATGTGGTGACGTTAGCAGTGCTCTTGTATTGAAAAAAAAAAAGGAAACAAAAGCAGCGGGTAAACAAGAGGGATCCCGCTGCTTCAAACTTTGAAAACGAACCGAAGTCTCTTTAAATAAAAATGTATAAGTTGTACATTTATATATCACTTAATTATATATTTATTCTATCTGTTCAGCTCACACAGATCACCGTGTCCCACTTTGAGGGATTCAAGCGTGGTCCCTTTTTCCCTTTCATCCTCATTTTTGCTCTTATGTACTTTCGTCCATCCATCAGGACTTTGATCAGGATATTGGACCTCACTCCTAGATATATATATATATATACATACATACATATATATATATATATAT
>JAVLVB010001023.1:2377709-2393457 GCA_032876305.1 Orestias chungarensis | reverse complement strand
AACAGAAAGACACATCCTTCACCTTCTTTTCACCTATAAGCCCCATAAAAAAAAAAAACCTGCTTTCCTGTATTGCCTCCTCTTTACCTGACCCTTTCTCTTCCTTGCCAAACCTATGGATGGGTTTGGCACAGAAAGGGTCAGTTAAAGAGGAGGCAATACAGGCAGTGCTAAGCGGGGGGCTTAGCACTCCCACACTCAGCGGGAGTGCTAAGCGGGGGGCCCAGCGGGTTTTCCTAAGAGGGCTGTGACACACCCCAGCAGGGCACACAAACACTTGCAAACACACACACACACACAGCTGTGATGTGAGGCAGATAGAAAAACATGCTGCGCAGCCACACTAACACCCACTCACACACATATAGAGGCTGGATGAGGAGAAGGGAATCTATAGCTGCTGATGTTAGAGAAATTTTAGAGAAAAATTGGAAATGTGCGCCTTGGGAACCAATCCAAAAATTCACCAAAGGCTAACTATCTCTGCAGACCCTGCACATCTCAGTGGAGCTCAGTGTTTATGACTCAACATTAAGAATGAGAGACTGGGCACAACTTGCGTCAATAACTCTACTGATAATTCAACTTCCTGGAAGTTCCTGTTTAATCAGTCCTAAAATGAACACACCTAAGACAAATAACCCAATGCTGAGAGACGAATTAATTAATTAATTAATCTGGAGCTTCTTTGCTGCTTCAACCATGAATTCTGTTTCCTAAGATCTTTAGGGGCTTTAGCATACTTTTACAGTCCTGAGGAAGGTCATTATTTTTGGCCTTTAATTTAGCTGACAACTCCAAAGAAATGGCATAATGAAGGTTTAACAAATGAATCCAAATTGAAATCCTAAACATAGTGCACACTATGCGAAATATGCTCTAAGGCTCTCCTGAGAAAAACAAAGGACCTAATGTGAACGGGATGGCACAATCAGGTTTCAAGTTTAGGAAAAGTTTTATTTTTCAACTAGGGTCCTGTGTTTTCTTTCTGTGTTGGCTGTCTTTTAAATCAGATAATGAAAAATTTATTTAAAAAAGGAATTTTCTATGAGCTCTGGTCGCCTTTATCCGTTTTTTTCAAATTTTAAAGTCTTAAACATGTAGATGGTTGAAGAAAGTTAAAACAAAAAATGTACATAGGTGCAAATACTTTTCTGCAGCACTGTGGTGTGGCAAATATTTTGCACAGCACACCAATGATCAGTGTCTATTGTGAAACTGAAGGGTTGCAGCCTGAAGCAGCTAAATGCTTTTATTGGCAGGAACAGGAATCTTACTGTATCAAAAGACTATGTGAAGATGTTTGAAAGGAGTGTATACTTTTGGTGAACACTTTCAAAGACATTTTAGGTAGTTTTTAATTTTATCGGTCATAATAATTTTTGGTTAAATCTTAAAAGTTGGCAATTTATCTGAAGTCTGTTTGGTATAAATAAAGTTGAAGTTGTGC
This sequence comes from Orestias chungarensis, assembly GCA_032876305.1. NCBI lineage: Eukaryota > Metazoa > Chordata > Actinopteri > Cyprinodontiformes > Cyprinodontidae > Orestias > Orestias chungarensis. The sequence continues at coordinate 2,392,007 of JAVLVB010001023.1, read as the reverse complement.
CATAGTTTGTTAATTTCTGTGATTAAAGCAAATGTAAAAAAAAAAAAAAAAGTAGTTTAACAGGCCAGGCTAAACACTTCACCTCTGTTTAAATCCCAGAAGTTTCGTCCAGCAAACCAGAACTGACCACAATCTGCTGGGAGCTGGTGTGACTTTCCCCCCCAAGGTGTTTGCTCTGTCATTATAAAGCTTCGTATTCATGTCAGGACTGCTATTTTGAAAATGCATGACGCACTCTGCCCCTGAATACTAAGGGTGTAGGTGTTGGCAGCCACAAGAGAGTTAGCCGCTTTGCTTTTGCCCTTGATGAAGGTGGAGAATATTTGTCAGAAGAAGAATGATATATCCAGAATATTTCTTGCATTCCAAGGGAAAGCTATTTTTAAGTTATTTTCTACCAAACTGATATATTGCACAAAATAAGGAGTCTATTAATAGGTCAATTTCAAAATAGCATAAAAGGATTAAAAATAGCCGAGATGAGATGACTAATTACTTTTAGTGTTATGTAAGAACGTTCTTCATAACGGACATATTATAAGTTGGGATTCAAACAAGAGTAACAAAATACGTTTTTTTGTTATCGAGTGAGGCCACAGTAATACATATGTCAGACCCAAAGGTTGTAGTGTAGTTCTGGATCTAGGACGGGAACGTATGAAATCCTTCTGTCCTCAGCTAATGATAACATTGGAAGCAATATTACTTGGGTGGAGGCGATAAATTATTGGACAGTTACTCTGTGTTTTCATTTCAGATTCAATTTAGAAATTAAGCTCACAAAATCTGGAGGAAGAGTGGAGAGGCACATAATCCAAGTTGCCTGAGGTCCAGTGTGAAGTATCCCCAGTCCGAGATGATTTAGAGAGATGTCTACTAGGAAATTCCTAGAGCTGATGAGCTTAATGATGCTGATTTCATTTTCCGGCTGGACTCATCACCTGCCCACTGCCTAAAGCACCAATATGTGCTGTAACAGCCAATGCTATTTGTCATCGTTCAGGCTGGTTGTGGCGTTTTATTTACCTTCTTCCTGCTGTTTCTCCTTTCCTGCCTCTGCTGGTCATCTAACTGAGGGCAGTGCCCTCAGTCAGACGCAAATCCCTCGTCTATCCTGCCGGACGAGTCCGGCTACCATATGGTCCTTCTTCTAGGGGCTGTCAACAGTGGAAGGGTAATATGCTTGCCGGAACTGTCCTTGTGCTTCCCCTCTGTGCTCCTAAACAACTGACCTGGTACCTGCTGCATGTCTGCCACACGGTCACCTCTGAGCCTCAGACAGACCACGCAGTAATACGTCACAGATGAATGTGTGTGTGCTTATTAGTGCAACTGGGTGGCTCTAGTGTTAAGCACTTTATAATTTGATTTACCATTATACAATCTTACATAAACATCCACTGCTAGCTATTAAGCCACCAAGAAACTCACCCATCTGTGTATTGTCCAAAAGTTTTACTGGGTATACCAAACTTAGAGACATATCATCAGCGAATAAAACACAGCAAAGATCAACTACCAACCAACCTAGAGTCATCAAGATAACCACCCTTAGGTAAACTTGTCCATGCTATAGGAACTTCTTTATTAATGTACATGAATACTGGCTTTAAAATGCTTACCTCTACAGGAGTCTTTGTTATTTTGGCTTTTACCTCTTAAAGATCTTCCAGAAAGCTCAAAGCAAGGGCCAAAAACAGGGAGAAAGAGGAAGATGGAAAAACTATAACCAACAATGCAGACTAGGACCCAGGCCTTATCGAACACTGCAGCTAAGCCATAAGTGCATAACCTGGATGCTGGGCTGCAATGATGCAGTAATTCATGCAAAAAGAATTAACATATAGTTTAGTTGAGTTATATTCCTGTACTAAACCCCTGTTTACTGACATATTCCAAAATATTTGAGTAAGTTAATTATAGGGTTTTATTTGCTGTATCCCAATAAAAATAACACACATAAATGCAATAAATTCCAAAGTGATAATGACTTTTTGTTTTTGCTGAGATTTAGTTTTAACTAAGTTTCAGTGTAAACAACAGTGTTTTGTTTTGTTTCTTACATCTGAATGGAAGTTAGTGAAAATGTAAAGGTCAAATATATCTATAGGTCAGTAAAATGTTCAAATTTCTGTGGTATGGATGTGTGCTTGAATAATTGAAAGAATGGAAGGATGAAGGCAATACACGTATAGATGATATAAATGGGAACTTTCATCCCATAGTCTACTTTTCCAGACTTGAGAAATGAAAAAGATAGATTTGTTTTATTGCTATTTACCCTTCTCGGGTAAAGGGAAAGTGTAAGTCTCAGTTAGGGACCACACACTGCAAATGCATAGATCAGTATACCTATAGAGGTGTGGAGGCCACAAAGCAAATAAATCCTATGTTCTGAACTATTAGTGAGTACGTTTATCTGTCAGTAGCTCAAAAGCAAAGGATCAGTACGGCAGTCAGATTTTTATGGTATGGATGAATGCATGAATGACTGAAAGAATGAATTCATGAAAAATATACAATTTTATTTCCTCCCATATGTTCCTTATTTAGACTTGGAAAAACAATCAAATTCTATATTTTTATTGCCATTTTCCTTTTATAAGTTAAGGGAAAGTATAGCTTTCATTTCATCGACTGAAACAAAGAAAATCCTTTTTAAAAATTGGGAAGAATCAGCGACACAAAGGGGGAAAAAAGCAAAAACATTTTGATGATAAATCCTTAGTCAGTCCTGTTGGCTGGTCAGTATTTCCTGTGTGCTCCGTTTAAAGGGTTAAAACCCAAAGTGAACTGAATTGTAAGAAGTTGGTTTCCAAGGGAAACTGTTCGCACCGTTCCAGCTGAGTCGGAATGAACCAACGCAGAGACGGCAGGGGTGCTCCACTTTGAAAGCGATATAATAATAACTATCCAACATCGCGTAAACACATCAAATCTCGTTTAAAGTCAATCAAAATCTACTATAAACACCAAAGACAAGGGTTTTGATAGAAAAAAAGAGCGGTTTCGAGGAGTTATTGTGGAGCGTCATAAGCGGCGTCCACCCCTCCGGCTCGGACAGAATGCCGGGTTTCCTGCCAAGTCGGTTTGAAAAGAGCAGACAAAGGCTTCGAGTTCAGACTCTGCCCACAAAACCAGCCTCAACTCCTCGTCTTTTCCGCTTTTTTTCTTCTCCTCCTCTCCTCTCGACTCTGTCATGGAGACTGCCCCGTAACCAGCAGCGGCGAGACTCCCGGCTCCGCGGAAATGTACGACCGTTTGGATCCCCGCTCGGCCGCCGGAGGAAGGCTTTTTGTGGCTTTAAAACGAGGAAGCGTCGTCTGAGAGAAGAGGGAGAGAGGAGGGAAGAGGGTTGACGCTGTTTACCTCCGCCTTCTTCTTCCCTTCTCCCCCCCGTTTATTTTTTTGGCGGATAGCGGAGTTCAGACGGGAATTAACGCCTTTCTTTCTATCCTTTTTACACACAATATCCATCCTGAATCCTGCTGCGCAACCAGACCGGGTCACGTGGCACCAGAGAGAGTTGGATCGATTTTCTGCAGAGTAAAACATAAACCAAACTCCTGCTTTTCTTTTTTTCTTTTTACTTTTCTATGTAAAGAAATCAAACTGGGACTGCGTGCATAATTTCTAGTGCTTAGAGGCGTTCTTGTTTTCAGCCTTGGAGGTGAGGAGTATTGATATTTATATGCCTGGGGTTTGAAAAACAATGGAGACGCACATTTCGTGCCTCTTCCCAGAAATTTTGGCCATGATTTTCAGCTACCTGGACGTGAGGGACAAAGGCAGGGTGGCCCAAGTGTGCGTCGCCTGGAGGGACGCGTCCTACCACAAGTCGGTGTGGCGGGGGGTGGAAGCCAAGCTGCACCTCCGCCGGGCGAATCCCTCCTTGTTCCCCAGCCTGCAGGCCAGGGGGATCCGGAGAGTCCAGATCTTGTCCCTGCGCCGCAGCCTGAGCTATGTCATCCAGGGGATGCCCAACATTGAGTCCCTGAACCTGTCTGGCTGCTACAACCTGACAGACAACGGGCTGGGCCACGCGTTTGTGCAGGAGATCCCATCTCTCAGGGTCCTAAACCTGAGCCTCTGCAAGCAGATCACGGACTCCAGCCTGGGCAGGATCGCCCAGTATCTGAAGAACCTGGAGGTGCTGGAGCTCGGCGGCTGCAGCAACATCACCAACACCGGGCTCCTGCTGATAGCCTGGGGCCTCCATAGACTCAAGAGCCTCAATCTGAGGTCCTGCAGGCACGTTTCGGATGTGGGGATCGGACATTTGGCGGGCATGACCAGGAGCGCGGCTGAGGGCTGCTTAAACCTGGAGTACCTGACCCTCCAAGACTGTCAGAAGCTGACAGACCTGTCACTCAAGCACATCTCCAAGGGGCTCGCCAAGCTGCGCGTGCTGAACCTGAGCTTCTGCGGGGGGATCTCGGACGCCGGGATGATCCACCTGTCCCACATGACCTCCCTGTGGAACCTTAACCTGCGTTCCTGCGACAACATCAGCGACACGGGAACTATGCACCTCGCGATGGGGACCCTGAGGCTCTCCGGGCTGGACGTCTCGTTCTGCGACAAGATCGGCGACCAGACGCTGGCGTACATCGCCCAGGGACTCTACCAGCTCAAGTCCCTGTCACTGTGCTCCTGCCACATCTCGGACGACGGGATAAACCGGATGGTGAGGCAGATGCACGAGCTGAGGACCCTCAACATCGGACAGTGCGTGCGCATCACGGACAAAGGGCTGGAGCTCATAGCGGACCACCTGACCCAGCTGGTGGGCATCGACCTGTATGGATGTACCAAGATCACCAAGAGGGGACTGGAGCGAATCACGCAGCTCCCCTGCCTTAAAGTGTTGAACCTGGGACTCTGGCAGATGACTGAGAGTGAGAAAGTGAGGTGATCGGGAGTGTTTTGGTGTGTGTGTGTTTTCTGTTTTTGGATGGTGATGGAAAGGAGGTCACAGGGAGCAGGAGGAGTTGTGGTAAATAGTTGAGTTGTTTTTCTTTTTATTTAAAAAGAGAACCCCCCCCCCCCCCTGAATCCTCCTGTGTAAGGTGAGCCTCCTACATTTGATCCAAGTCTCTTCTTCTCATTTTTTGTTTGTTTCAGCTGTTAAACTTTCCATTCTGTTGGCCCCTGCAGGATGTCGACTCATCTTAAACTGAAAACTTAGCAGCCATCCTGGTAGATCAGCTAAAAATAAAAATCGGCCTGAACCGCAGTAGCTTCTCATTTTTAACTCTTGACACTTGCATCCATCAAAAATCTTTATTTTATTTTATTTTTTTGAAGAAAAAAAAATATATTCAAAGCAAAGAAAGGTTGTTAAAACCTATGAGATTTATTTTTGCTACAAGTTCAGATTTGAGGACTAATCTCCGCTACAGCCATCACGCCTAATAAACGTTTGGCTACCTCGTGGTTTGTGTTTTTTTTAGGGAAGTATACACAGTTCAAACAGAAGTGAAAGAAAAAAAGCCGAGAAAGGAGAGACTGGTAGAAAATGTGCCTAAAGGGACTGTGTCTGCCCCCTCCCCCATTCCTCCCTCCCTCCCTCTCATGAACCTAGCCAGAGAAAGGAGACCAGTACACAATCTGACTATCTTTGTTAAATTAACCCTATAAACAGCATCCATTTCTTTTTCGGGGAGCTTAGTCCGAATATAGGCAAATGCGTTACATTTATATCGTGTGCTTGCTTTGTTTCTTTACAGGATAAAGTCCAACTTTAATGTCCTTTTTTCACAAGAACATAACCTCTGGCAAAAATACCTTGAATTGTTTTATCCTGACAGGTCATGGGTCGGTGGAAGAAAAAAAACAACACTTTTATTCAATTTATCTGAAAAATATAACAATGATTGACTGATTTGGAAATGTAAAGCAAAAATAGAGATCATCCCCCAATCAATTAGACAGAGAAAAGGAATTTTTCTCCCCTTGATCCCCTAAATGAAATGCACATATTTGTTCTTGTTTATAAATGGAAAAAACAGCAACTTGGTTTGTACATGCATCAGCAAACAGGGTGTTTGATTCCTATTTTTTTTAGTTTAGTAAAAGTCACCCAATAATCGCTAAAACTTGCCATGTGTTTCTGCTTTTCTGTGCATTGGCCGGCAGAAAACAAGCAAATCAGAATTGGCAGACTAGGCCACAAACGAAGCCAAATTGTTGCGTCTTTGGTAAAGATCGGCTGTGCTATTGTTTATTTTTATTTTTAATACAACATAAATATTAGTAGAAGAAAAAACAAAAACATTGCAATTGTCCGTTTTAGATTGTTGATAAAACAAAGAAATTAGTAGAGGCAGGTAAAAGTCAGATCAGTGCATTTCTTTTTTTTAAGTTAATTAAAAAAAAGGGCAATTTTTTAAGGTCTGTGCATTTATCAAAACCCAAATGTGTCTTTCTTATGAATAAGGTGGAAAATTGTATAAGCCCCGTTTCAGCCAGTTGACCAGCAGTGTGCAGCAACAGGTGGCGAGGAGCAGCGTTTAGTTAGTCTATCCTCCATACAGGCAGTTCTATTACTAGCGTCTTTCAAATCTGAGGCAAAAGCGAAACAAAATGCGATGCAACATTACACGATTTTAAAGCTTTAAGATGTTTGTATACATGAACGAACGGGCCATGCCTGATTATTACTCAGATACGGACAAGAGAAGGAATAAAAAGGGTCTAATAGCAGCTGTGTTACACCTTGTGGGTCCTGTTGAGCTGTAGGTATTTTTTGGGAGGAGATGGGTGTTCAGAGTACTTCAAATTGAAGTGATTTCTATGTCTTACCCTTTATTAATCCCAACAAATCAGGGTTTGTCTCGTGCTCTTATTTTCCGAAATTAGTACAGACGCATCTTAAGACATGCTTAGAATAAATAGCAACAGATACATTTTGTTTTCCTTCTCCTTTCCCTCGATTTTTGGGTTGGAACCAGCAGAATATGCATCTTTTCCGTTTTTTTTTTTTTTCTTCATCTCTGTCCGTTCATAGAAACACATGCAGATTTAAAGACTGTACACACATGCACATGTGCACACTTACGCCAGTGTGTGTGCATTTTCTTTTCTTTTTAAATTGTAATGCAATGACCTGCAAAGAAGATGAATATAAACGGATGTGCGTCCTGCTGAAGAAGCTCCGTGTGTGTGTGTGTTTGTGTGCGTGTGTGTGTGACAATAAAGAGATGTACTGTATATTATGTGTTTGTAAAGAAAAAGAATGCAGAATCCCAAAATTAAATTGTTTTATATTCTTATGGTTCAAAACAATTAAAAGATATTTATATAATAAACGAACCGACGGTGTGGATTATTTTGCGTGCCTCCTCAGAACAATGCGGCCTTTTTTTTTTAAATACATTTTTTTTAGCGCACGGCTCCAAACAGCTGCCCACATGTTTAGTGGGGATCATTGTCCTGCTGCCCGTCAAATGGAACCGAACAGCAAATCAAGAAAATTCTCATTTGTTTCTGTCATTTAACTGGAGGCTCAAAATGGATGCTTGCCGTCTCGATTTGTCTGCGGCGCCTGTGTAATTAATTATCACCCTGGCGTTTATTATAGCAAACTGTTCTGCATTGCTGATTTATTTATTTATTTTCAATCTTCAAAGTGTTGCCATCTCCAGATGCAAACGCAGTGTGCAAAAAAAAGAAAAAAGGGAGATTCACATGCAAGATCATTTAAGAGTAATTTAATGAATTTGGGGTCTTGTTTTTTTGATATTTTAAGCTCAATCTTTGCAGCCACAAGTAATGCATTGGATGAGGACACACACACACACACACACACACACACACACACACACACACACACACACACACACACACACACACACACACACACACACACACGGAGATCGCCAGGCCCGCTCAGTAGCCATTGTGTGCTTTTAGAAGTTAGCCACACAGGTTTTGGTGGGTTTTCCTCCCTCCTCTTGTTCAGTCATGCATACCAGATCCCAGACCAAGCAGGGGACCCAACTAGCACGGACACACATCCCCCTCCTCACACACACACACACTCTTTTTAGCATTCCACACCATCATTCAAAGCATTTAAGCATTCTCTCCCTCCTGACTCTCCGTCCATGGGGATTTGAGGATAAAGACCAACAAGAGGGATTGTTGACCACAGGGACACACATAAAAATGTCAGTGTTTACTCCTTTCTTTTTTTGGGGGGGGGATTCCTCCTCAGCAGGGCTTTGGTATTGTGCAACAAGGTTCAGCTGTCATTATTAAACATTAGATGAGATGATTTCGGGCGAACGTTTTCTTCTTATAGGAAAAAAAAACCCCTAAACTTATCAGACATTTTAACCCCCCTCTTCTTTTGATACGCCTAAATGAATTCAGAAATCACTTTAAAGTTTATATAGTCCATCTGTTTGTGATGTAACGCCAGAGTAAAGAAGTTTAAAGGGTTCCAACACTTTTCAAGGAGCTGGATCAGTTTTATGATGATTGTCGTCGGGACTCATATTAGCATCCCTCTGATAACAACCCTAGAACAGACTTTTAAATGCGATAAGATTGGGTTTTTGTACTTGCATCGGCAGTTATATTAGAGGCAGGGGTTATTTTCTCCTTGTTTCCTCTAAAGCAATAAAATTTCAAAGGATTCGCCTAATAATGACAACCTCGAAAGTACTTGAAAGGCAGATGCTTTAATGCAGTTTACAGTTTATAACCCTGGCAACACAAGGAACAATCTGGAGCGAGACTACAGCTGCGATCCATTCACTAGATGAACAGCGAGCAGGGAGGTAGAGACGCGATGAACCGACCGCTTCTTATCGCGTGACATTTGGTGAGCAGACGTTCTCCTGAAGTATGCAGGAGACGCAGAGGTCACACCGCACGTCGCCCCAGCAAAAGCTTCCGCGGGATGAAATGTAGACTTACAGAGATACAATCGGCCGCATTCAAATGATAATGGGATACTTTATTAATCCCCGCAGGGAGAATCTCTCTTTTTTTTTTTTTTTTTGTTGTTGTGCGCTACCCTCCTCAAAGAGGTCAGAGGTCGGGGATCGGCTACAGAGCACCTCTGCCGGAGCAGCTGGGGGAGTCGGTGACTTGCTCAGGGACACATCAGCAGGGAGGAAGGTTGCCAGGGTCTACTAACATGTAGTTTATGAATGATGTGGAGGTGGTAGCAAGTACAAGTGACATTTACTTTATAATATTGTCTTGCACAAAAATAAATAAAAATCCTTGCTTCTAGTAGGAGAAAAAGTTTGTAATGGCATGTTTTTTTTTTTACTTACCTTTTCTTTAAAGAAAATTAGGCACATAACAAAACATCTCAACACATTAAGCATAAGTAACCTAACTCGTATATAAAGTAGCGCCATCGGTCGGTACTTTTGAAAGTATTGCTGTGGTGAAAACATTGCAGTAGCAGTAGCAACCGGGCGACTAATGTTTAGCGTTACTAGAGCTCCAGTCTGTCAAGCTTTACAAAAGTGCTTTGCATACAAGCAAAAATGTTCAGTACTGTTGGGTCCGGCAACACCGACGCGTCGGTGCATGTATGAAGCTCATCGGCCAACATCCATGTCGGTGCGTGTATTGATTTCGGCAAGTCACGTGACCGATACAGCAACTGTTTCGAAATGAACCTGAGGCACCAAACTGAGTTTATAAGGAAGCGAAATCTGTCAACGTGATGCATTCCGGATCTTTTTCGGTACAGCGTCAACTATAGAGCCTCGAGGCAAACGAAGGATTTCCGCAGTGTGGGACCATTTTGATCTCACATGGGAAAATAATTGTTTTCATTTCATTCTTTCATCCGGTTCTTTTCAGCTTCTGAATCCAAATTCAGCTGAAATTGACTCTTAGTCGAAAAAGCGTAACAGACTAAACTTCAAAACGTTGGAATAACGTTTTGTTTTTTTAAAGAAAAATTGGAGAAGAAAAACCCCAGTCCACAAACATCCTCATTTCAAACACATTCACTTAAATTTTCACTTTATGGTTCATGTTCACATTATTTATTGACTGTATCTAAGAATGTCACACATTTTAATTTATAGTAAGATATGAAATAATACAATATATAATATACCATAACATACAATGAGTTAAATGTTATTGTTTACATCAGTCTATCTAAGTTTCCTGTAGGGATTTTTAATGTCCAGCAGGTGTCAGTATTCAGTGACACAGTATCAATACAGTTTTGCTATGTGTCGAAACGCTTCATGACGCCTCCTCTACCCATCACTAATGTTCTCCAATCTGACGAGGACGTCCGGATTCCCCATTCTGTGGAGGGACATCATTAAAAGCTTGTCTATGATACTCTACAGCTTTTCCCAGCGCTACAATCGGGTTCTTGGCTGCTACTCTGTTTAAACCTCTTATATCTAATTCGTTTATCACACAAGTCTGCTTTACATTAATATTTTTTTGGTTAACTTTTAGTGGGAACAGGTTTCTCTAGATTTTATTATGTGTGTCAGATTTTGCCTTTAACCAGAGCTTTATCACATATAATCAAAATCAAATAAAGACATTAAAGTTAGGAACTGTTATAAAAAAAAAAAAAAAAGAATTAAGAGGAAATTAGAAGTTTTTCCATGAAGCGGCACGATTGATTTGTGTTCTGGCATTCGTGATTGGCAGCTAGACGCCTGCATAATGTTCAGTCTGACAGGTTTCATTTTTCTCACAGCTGGTAGGCAGCTTCAAGAAAATTTCACAGCTGCAACACATGAAAGTACAGTGCATGCAAATGTAAAATAAAAACCCCAAACATATTTTAGTTTTTAATCCAGCTACAGGTGTTTTTGCAGTAGTGTACAGAGACGGGCACCATTCCCTTCTCTATGAGGTTTACAGACGCTAATGCTAAACTGCAGGGCCAGACACCATCAATGCTAATTACACATAAGAATGGTTAAATAGGTTGAAAAGAATGTAAATCCTCGCTTTCTGACAGTAAATCACATTTAACTTTTATTCATTTTGGGTGAGGCAGTATTTCTGTTTTTTAAATGCAGAAGTAATGACATAAATCTTTGTTACTTCTCCAAAGTCAACTGAAAATGTTTGTTCTGGTGCAAAAGTAAATCTATAGCATTAATCCAAACACAAGATAAACGGAGATATTACAGTTTGCAAATGAATTTAGGGTTTAACATCCCGAATTTTAGCGGCTTTTGGTTTGTTTGAAATAGTCGTAACATTCGGAGGAAGAAGGGGGAAGATGTTCAGTAAATAGATCACGGCCTATTCTGGAGAAACTCGTGCATTTTACATAATACATGAAATATTGACGCAACTCCTCAAGATGTCAGCCTGTAAGTAAGCCTGTGAATTGAGAATGCCCCAAAACATATACCCATGCTAGTCGTAATGTGATCTCAGGATAGCAGTGTTGCGTTTTGTGTTTGCCATCATAAAGTTCTGATCTCTGTCCTATAAAAGAGCGGTTCTATATGGAGGAATGGGCATGAACTCAAGCAAACTATTGTGAGAGGGAAACACTAAATGCCTGACACATGCCATGTACAATAAAGAATAAATTTAGGATAAAAAAACCTGAACATCTTTATGTTTGGTTGAGTGACAGTTTTGACGTCCTCATTCAAAAGCTTTGAGACTAAATTAGATGGAGACACACGATTCTGCCGTGTATATTATTACTGCTGGTAAAAACCTTTTTTTTGTTTTATAACAGCTCCCTTTGCCTTTAAACCTTGGTTTGTGTGAGTGAGCAGTCTGCAAGTTATAAAAGTGGAACTGTGACTCGTCACGTCGTGCTCAGATTATATCCCGTCAGGGAACAGCTACACGTGCGTGTGTGACTGTGTTTTACTGCCGTCATTAAAGGAATAGTTCACCAATAAAAAGGGGAACTGGGGTTCCTCACAACAAAGCAGCAGCGGGTATTAGCAGCCCACTGTTACTGCCCTCCCCCACATGCCTCTGTCTTCGGCTGCAGCAGCTCCCTATCTGTTTCTCTTTTCTGCCACTCTGTCCTTCTGGTCTGTTTCAGACTTTCTGTCTGCTAATCTGTTTTTTTTTTTCCTTCTCCAACTTGTAAACTTCTCTTATTCTTCCAGTCTTCCGCTCCACTTCTACTCTTTTATCGCCCTTCTCATTTTTCTGTAAACACAGTTCACTCCCACGTAGTTTCCCCCTGCTTTCACTTCAATTTTGACCTTATTTGTCTCGTCTTTTGAACCGTCTTCCCAAAGATCGTTGTTGCCGTTCAGCCTCAGTTCTACAGAATCATTTCCACCCACTCTCCCTCCTCACCCATTTCTGCAGCACCTGGTGCTGAGGTGTTGCTGAGGTACAGTAGACGGCTCTTTGAAGTCCCTGGGGCCCTCGGGGGTTGTGTACGTGTGCGCCCTTGTGCATCAGGAAACTTTTCTTTTCTTACTCCTTGCAGAGAGGAGCATTCGGCTTTGCTTTTGATTTGGGCTTTGATTCGGGGGAAAGTGCCTTTTTGGTTTGAGAGCATATGTGAGTTTGGGCTTGCATGAAGCTTATTACACTTGTTTCTTTTCTTTTTTTTCCCCATGGGAGCAATTAGCTTTAGTATTTGGTATAATCAAAAATTAAACCCTTTGATTTGAAAATCTCAAATATTAAATGGATCTTTTCTTTGTTTATTTATTCCAATTTAATTTCAAGAGTTTAGTTTGGATGGAAGAGCTTTAAATGCATAGTTTTAATAAAGATTCTTTCATACTTAAAACACAGTCCTTACTAGAATTATGTAACACTGAATTAACGGCTGTAATTATTTTAAAACTTTTAATTATTGCTGATTATCATAAATGCATATGAGGGCTGAGCCAATATCCAGATTCTTCTGATCAGTTGCTGATCACTGCAGGTCAGCTTGCTGATAGAAGGCTTCAACAATTTACCTCCACTTACAAGGAAAGTGAATCAGATTTTCTGGAAAAACTCCAGGTGAGTCACAGGTGAAGTTATTTCAAAGCTACATTTGGCCCCGATTGTTGTTAAATATTCCTGGGTAAACATGTGACTTTAATTTGGATTTTGTTATATTTTACTGATCTTATCCCTGTAAAGTACTAATGCATCTGAACATGTAGTTTGAAGCGCCACCAAGGAGAGTTTTTAAGGCAAGAATAGCAGAAAGAGTTATTCTTCAAACCACATAATCTGATGCACACTTTTTTACTGTTATTTTTTTCCTATTATTTATACAACAATAGCATGTCATCTTTCGCACCATGAAGAGACTGTATAAAGTAACCTTTACATGTAATTGTTGCACATCATCTTCATTAACTGATAGACGCAACCTTGGATGTTCCGATTTGTCCTTACATTCATGTTCTCTGACACATATTTAGACACTAAACTAGAAGTGATTTATAGTTTCTATATAAAAAAAGGTTAGTGGTTGGTAAAGACAAAAGTTGTCCTTTACCTTACACGTTATTACAAACACAATATATACTGTATGTAAGATATGGAGATGGGTGTGAAATAAGGAGTAGGACTGTTGTGACTTACTGAGTATGAGGCTGTCAGGAGTTAAGCTGCCAGGGGGTGAGGTGGTGTGTCCTAAAGTTTACTACAGTCAGCACCAAACCTACAGAGCAGAAAGAAAGTGCATGTCAGAGAAAAGAACAACTTTCAGAAAACCAGTGAAATGTGTTAAGAAAAAAAGAGTGAAAAAGAACAGAGAGGGGAAAACGATGATGATGACAAAGAGAAGCAGAGTGAGGGAGGAATTTGTGAGTCACTGTTTAACTGTGGGCTGTAAAAAGTCGGCTAGCCATGTTAAAATACTGTCTGAATGTGCACACCCACACGCCGAAACTCTCCCATTAGAAAAAAAAAAAAAGACCTAAACTTCCATAACAGTAGGTACGCAAATAAATGGTATAAAAACACCTATAACAACCTATCCCTCTCTTGTACCCACACTAATTATCTCTAGTTTTGAGATTTTGGTGCGAACATGGACAAACACACACCTTTTGCAGCACATTTTCTGAGAGTAATGAGGTGTTTCTTGACGTAGGTTAGACTTTTAAAATGTGTAACTTGAGCCATAAGGTACAGTAAAATCTAAAATGACCAAAAAAAAACCCAAAACCAAAAAAAAACCAAAATCTTTCCCCGATACAAGAACTTGTTTCAAGCACAACTAGCACGCATCTTCCTCATCAACTGACTCTTGCATCATTGGTTTTTATATATATATATATATATATATATATATATATATATATATATATATATATATATATATATATATATATATATATATATATA
>JAVLVB010001023.1:2354793-2377609 GCA_032876305.1 Orestias chungarensis | reverse complement strand
TTTATTGTGCCCTGCATTTATGATAATACGATGCCAGAGACTTATATTAAACTGTATTTTATTTTATTTTTTACAAATGAGGACAATCTTGTCATTTTTGAACAAATAAGTTTTTGGTCTGTACAAGGGATAGAAGAGACTGTATGTGACTGCAGCTATAATTCTTTCTGTGCAGTGCGACCTGCTAATTACATTTTCTGATGCTTAAAGCAAAGTATTATTTTTATAAAGCAGCATAACATCTTGTAACACTTTGCTCTGCCTACATTTTGCTAGAGAAGAAAAACAATAACTCTTAAAGTTGATCATCAGTGAGTCGGGTCAAATCAGTAAGATCGGCATGGCACAGCAGGTGACAGCAACAGGTAAGAGAAGGCTAGCGTTTTTTTGCTCTGTCTACTACAGTATATAGTTAGATTGACTGAACCATGACTGACTAATGTCTTCAGGTCCACAGAAACAATGAGAGTTGCTCTTAATTTAAGGAGTGTTTTACTATAACTTGACATGCCAAAATGAAAAGCAATGTCAATCTGTGGTTAAGAAGTTATTGCGGAGGTGGCAACATTAGATTTACTGGCAATGTAGTTGCCATTTATCATTTGCTTAGTCTTTGTGTTGTCTTGTTCCAGTGACTGAACAGTATTTTTTCAAATAATCATGGGAATTCCTCTTAGTTGTTCAAAAAAACTTCGACCCAACATCCTGGATGAAAAGAAGATGAACTGAATCCTTTATTTAAAGCCATAGCACACTGCTTCATTTGCAATCAAGATGTGGATGTCTTCTCTGAATTATATAACAGTCTGGGCTGGTACAATAGGAAACTATGCAGCATACGATGCAGACTTCTGCTCCGTATTCTCACTTCAATCCCAGCGAAGAGCATCAGAAAAAAAGGGCGAGAAAACGGGAGTGGAGAATGACACAGGCGTTCCTTTTTAGCTTTCTTTGTCTCGCAGTGAAACCACATACAGCTCTGACAGAAATGTGACAGAGCTGCGATGCCAAAAACCACCAGGCTCGCGCACGTTGTAATTTGTCAGAGAGTCGGTGTCTCGGTAGCGTGGGAGGTGTGTTGTGCTTGTGTGTGCCTGTCTTCCTGTGCACGTGTGATGAAGCTGTATTTGCATAATGCATGCGCTCACAGGTTTGCGTGCCTGTCTCTCTCCATCTTCCTGTCAGCTGAAATTGTCATTCAACCATCCATAAAGGGAAACTTTCTCCACTCCTGATTCAGCTCGTTTAAAATTTGTCACTCAGGGAAAATAAATAAAAACCCTACTGAATCCTTGTACTTATTTTTCCCCCAGATATTTTACAACAACAACCATATTCAATCATTTTAATGAGAATATTTGAAGTTTTCTTGAAGAAGATTTAGAATCAATGTAGTTTAAATTGTTTTTATATATGTTTCTTCAAGAAAACAGTGGCTACAATTTGTGATTGGTTAATATTGGTTTAGACTGCAAACACAGGTCAATACAGAAAGTTGTTCAGACTACTTAAATAGAGATTATTAAAAGAAATCATTAAAAAAGTGAATGTATTTAAGTAACTCATATAGATTAATTACACATACCTATGTTTAAAGCCTTTATGTCTGTTATTTAACGTAAATACCTAAAGCTAATGAAAAACTAACAAGTAATACTAGAATATTACACCAGAGCAATCAAAGCTGAATTGAGTTCTGGCTTAAAGGTTATTTTTCAAATAGAGCTTTTATTCTGAAAAACAAACATTTGACGGCAACGTTGGAAAACAATCCTGTTAATGGTGGTCTTCCCATAAGAAACAGCTTTCTAGAACAAACTCCATGGAGTAAGATCACTGTCAAAAAGGTGTGTGCACAACTCTAACATTCGTATTTGTATATATATGTCAATTCATTTCTTGTAGCCAAAATTCTGCTGAAATATTTGAGAGTCTGAGATAAAGTCTTATGAATGCAACTCTAATTTTTACGTCTACGAATTCCTCCTTTGTCTGTGACTTTGCGCTCACAGCTTTAAGATTTATACTCTCAGACTCACAAATATTTCAGCAGAATTTGGGGAACAAGAACTTTATTGACGTATAAATACGAAAACGAATGTTAAGGTTGAGCATACACCTTTTTCACAGCGATCTTAATCCATACAACTCGTTTTTATTCTCCGTGGCGTTCATTCAACAAGGTTTCAGAAACCTTCCCAACTTCTGTGTTGAAAGCATTTGTGTTTAACTTTTTGTCTACGTTTTAACCCTCAGCGATGATCAAGACATATCCTTAGCCAAGAGAGCAAGACCACAAACACAAGCAGCTACGCTGAGCCTCTTGCTTGGAGTGGCTATTCTTAGCTTTTAGTGATGGGGTGAGGAGCTCCTTCACCCATGTGGAGCTTGAAGTGGAACAACTGCTGATTGACATTGAGGTCAAAAAGGTTCCTGGGTGTCTTTCTTTGAGTCTTACAAACAAAACCAGAGAACAGACGCAGAACTCTCTAAAGGAGCCATGTCTTCATTTAGCATGGGAACATCTTCCCAAGCTAAATGAATAATGTGGAGTGTCTCTTGAAGGAAATCAGGTTTACCTCCAGGGTTTGTTACAACACAGAACAATAGCTGTAGAGAGGGATTTTATCTGGCGCTCATCTCCAGAAAAACAATGTTTAATGATAAATCAGAGTAGCTGATGCTCATACAAGAGATGCAATGTAGAGATAGAACAGTAGAAAGTACCCTGAAATGAAGAATGATGGATCATGCAGATACTGAAGGGAAACAAAAGTAATCTGTGAAGAAAAAAGGAAGTACCTTTAGTTACAGCGAGTGACAGAAGAACATTAGACGGCAACAAATATATAAAAAAAACACAATTAAGGGTTTCTTTTCAATTGGTAGTCAGTTTTGATGCACATGGAGAGATTCTAATTTGTGACGTTCTCAACAACGAATGCATGGAAAGCCATAGTTAAATGCATAACTACCTTGTTGTTTTGTACTAAAAGCAAAAATAAGCCAGACCAAGTCTGAAGAGAACATTCTGGTCAGTCCAAATTATTCCAAACTGGATATCCGGAGCGTGAGGAAATTTCCAGCATAGACTTATTTATTATTCAGTGTATAAAGGCATTATGAAGACAGAGTAGCAACCTTATCACTCAGTAAGTGAATTACAGTAAATTAACATGCCGAGTGAATTTAACAGAGACCTACAGCATTGGTATGAATCGCTGACTAAAGGCTTATTTCTATCAGTTTTTAGCTTGGCTCATAAGTCAGTACCTATTTGCATTAGAATATTTTTTTAATACACCGTTTCTAGGACTTTTCTGTTCAAAAAGGGTAGAAAGGCTAAATGGTTATTTTAGTCCTGTAACAATTTAAGGCCGAGCGATACTATTTAACATACGATTATAGTTGTAGTTTAATATTTAAATGTAACCTTGTAATGCTTTGTTATAGGTACTTTCCTTATTCTGAATTTGAGCTATTGATTACAAAAACAGCATATCCCAGTTAGTTGAATGTAATCATTCAGACCTCCGGTACAATTTGCACCCATTTACTAGTTAAAATATTACACTGAAAAAAATAAAAATAAAAATCTCTTAATATATATAAAAAAAAAATTCTATATAAAAGTTTTTTGTTTTTTCTAGTAACACCATGCATTTCTTAAAGACTGCATCCTTTTAAACCTTGAGCTTTTTCTATGAAGAAGAAGCCTTTGTTTATTAGCGCCCATCCTAAATCTAAAGCACAATTTTACCTTAAATCTTAATATCAAGATAAAAAAACAAAAAATAACCAAAATAAAATCAGCACATAAGGGTCGGAAGGCTCTTATCTGTTTTTATTAATGACGCAATATGGAAATAAGTTTATATTTTTCTGAAATATTTCCTTAAATATGTTTCTTAAGAAGCTACTGACATGAATCTCACGATATGTTAACAAGCCATTGAATCTCACACATGCAAATAAGTCTTAACAAATGTGTCTATAAATTTAAAGCATCAGTCATTTCAAAAATGAGGAGGTACACGAGCTAGAAGATAAAACCAGCTCTCATATCATCAGATAACATCTCCCTTAAGGAAACACTTTTCTAGTTTTAAGGAGATTGATGGTCAAGAAATGACTATTCGGAGAACTATGCCAACAATGAGACGTGGGAGGAAGGATTAGAGAAAATAAGGGAAGAAACAATGCTTGGAATACAAACAAGGGCTACATTTACACTAGGTGTGTACATCTCGTCCCTAAGGTCCTTCTAGCTGTCTTCTCCTATTGATTAACTGATATTGATCTAGCTTGATGTGCGCGCACACACGGTTCACTTGATTTAGCCAGGTTTTGACACAGGGGACACAAGGGTACATTGTTAGCAAACGCATGCACCCCGCCCTTCAGCCCTATCCCAAAGACGGATACAAACACTTTTTTTTAGCCCCCTACAAAAGGTCAAGGCACACATGCACATGCGTCCTAGTCAAACACATATGTTGTCTTTTTGCTTGTTTGCATTGGTTCTTCGGTAGGAACAGCAGTCGGCATGTATGAGATGGACTGTCATAGGAACAAAAAGTTTAAATCTAAAAAAATGTTTTCCTGGAACTAGTTCGATTTAGTCCTTCAATCCCATGTGGAAAATCACGTGTTGCCCATTTTTCCAGGAGTTAGGCTTTGGGTTAGTTTCAAGACACTTTTTTTATATTTCAAAGAGGTTGAAATAAAACAAATGCTAATCTACATTTATTCAATTAGACATTTTTAATGTGATTTAAAATAGGTTTTCATCAGGTGACGGCAGAATGAAGCAAGGGAGGGACCAACAGATCAGGCTTTGTTTCCAGTCACGAGGATGTCGATTTGGTCTTGATTTGTTGGTCTGCAAATACCCTAGCCTTCAAATACGGTCATGAGAACTAAATTATGGGGAAAGGTCCAAGATCCAGATGCAAACCTAGTGATCCTCATGATGTCTTGTTCTTAAAGATATCATTAGACCTCATCATCAGACATCAGCTAAAATAATCCAGGCATTTGGCCAATTGTTACGTTTTCAGAGCATGACGTATAACAAGGTGTACCACAGGGAAGATCCCAAACTTGGTAGAAGGACTGGTTTAGGAGCTGCTTGGGGTTCTGTACATCTTTTTAAAGGCTTTATGGCACAAGTGGGCTTTTCTGACAGCAAACAGGAAATAGACACAACAAAAAAGAAGAAGGGGAGACATGAGCTAAATGTCATGAGGTCAGGACGGCTGCATCGCAGATTGTAGTCTGTGTATTAGGCACCTGCTCTACTGCTACCCAACGTTATTCTGCACAATTTACATGTATGTCTAACTCATCCATATGAAGTCTATCCTGCTTGTTGTAGTGTCTCAGGGGAGCCGGTGCTCTTCTTCCAGAGTCATTGGGTGAGAGGCTGTGTACATCCTAAGTAGGTCACTGGTCTATCACAGATACCTTATTGAAAAACATAATGCCTCTCCTATACTACACTGGGTTTGAACAAGGAAAACAAGGAAATTATTGCTGATAAATTTCAATAAGATATTTCCAGCATTATCTGCATGTTTCATCTAAATACATTTCTTAGAGATTTTTTTATGGTTCTTCAACGATTAAATTTGACAAAACCTTAGGGGTATAAAAGCGAATGGGAGATTCTGCATTTTTAAAGAAACCAGAAATAAACATGTGCATATAAATTTTGTTTCCATTTCGTTTCAGTAATCAAATCTAAAACAAAGAAGCTGAAGGATTAGTTTGGATTAGGGATTTCACTATTTTGAGGCTTCCTTTACTTTCTTTACAACCTGGTAAGGGTGCCATTATAATTAACCTTTTACTGGCTAGGAGGAGTGAATAAATGATCCCAAAGAATAAAAAAAACAATAAAACAGTTTTAAGCGAATCATGAACCTAGCACAGCTTCAGCCATGCTGTGATCCTCCTTCAAATTTCTGTTAAAGTTCAATGTATGTCACCCGTACTGGTGCAGCACTGGTACAACAATGTGTTGACTCGAGAGTGCAAGCAGACGCCATTTTATTTATTCATTTTTTAATCAACAAATCGTGTAGAATACGCCATTAAGTTCTATATTCTAGTTTGGTTGCCTTGTTTAAAACAAAAACAACTTTTGCCAATTACGTTCTGCTGATCTTGAAGTCTGTAAAAGAAACAGTTATATTTGTTAATATTATTTTACTGGGTCACTATAACATTTTCTTTTCACGAGACAAAAACATTCCCAGTCAAACAAGGTGAACCGCTGCAAGTGTAGCCTGGGGGCGGCAGCTGAAAGAAGCACGTTTGGGACTGGAGGGTCAACAGCGCCGGCGCCTACCTTAACTGGGAGGATGATATAGTAATGGTCTTTTCTTAAAAAAATAAAATAAAATAAGGCTTAAAAAAAAATAGAGTGGGGTCAAGGTGCCCTTGAGCAATACATCTCACGTGAACTGCTCCTGCAGATGAGTTTATTTTAGTTCCTGGTGTTACTGGGAAGAGGAGAAGGTGAGGAAGGCTGATGTTCATGTGCGCTCCTCACGTCTGGGTAACGATGCTCTAAATTTTATCATGGTGGTGGACATTCGGTTATAGTCCATATACGGACACTCACATTGACATAGAAAAACAAACATATCTTAATATTCTCCATCAATCCTTCTCCTTCAACGATCTGTCTCCCCTTTTGGTCTTCCATTCACATGCAGAAACGCACACTCAGTAATACAGCGCGTGCACAGCCATACAAGACCCGCGTGCACAGAAAGCGCACACTCCCCCTGCCTTGTGCTGCTGTGATGGCTCCAAGCTGTCAAAACACCCCGCTCTCTGTGCCTCTCGCTCTCACACAAAAGCAGCTTGACTGTGCTCATCTATGCAGGTTCACAGAGGCTCCAGTCAGTCCAGGCTCGTTCTCCCCTGCCTCCTCTCCACTCTCACTGCCTCCTCTTCATTTCTGTAGTAGAGCATCTTCTTCATCCAGGCGGCTTCACGAAGATCTGCGTGTGTTAGAAATCTGTGAATGGATTGAGCCATCAAAATACCCAGCACTACCTTTTCACACCTACAATCAGCCTACAATTGTCCATCTTCAGTGTAAATGGAAAACGCACCATCGACGTGACTAATCATTACATGATTTGAATGTACATAACTTACTTTACAATAAATAAATAAATAAAATAACTAATTAAAGTCTAGGGACCAAAAAACCGAATTTTTAAAATTTCTGTTCAGAGTTTTGTGGGAAACGTCGGTAAAACAACCAGCTAGATCCAAACCAAGCTGTAGGCTCCAACAGCCCCCTCAGATATGCTGCTCCCTTCGGGAACGTCTCTCCAGCTGAAACATACATTTGAACAGCGCCGCTTCGGTTGCACCACAGGGATCAATTTCAGATATGGCAGTAGTGGTGGTCTCTTCTCTCACAGAGCTTTACTCTAACATAAACTTGTCGTAGCAGCATTGGCACATCTGGGGATTAGTGCTGGTTGACTCACTCAAGTTCAACCTTTTTTTTTTTTTTTTTTTTTTAAGTGTTCAGCTACAGTATAAGGGGAGGCCTTGCAGCGGGACTTTAGCTTCCCTCTGCACTCTGACAAGAAGGATCAACCAGTCAAAAGGAACTTTGGGGACACAGTTGGGTTTGTTTGCTTTTATCAAGCCAATAAATAAAAGGTAATCTGGAGCTAGTTGGTCAGAGTTTTTCCCCCAGGAAGGTTTAAAGATTGGTAATTTGAACAATATTTCACAGTTTGGGCGTTTTAGCTCTTGTTTTACATTTTCTGGGTGGAAAAAAAAAATCTAAAAAAATCTTAAAATAAACCTTATTAGTTGTGATTTATTGTAGCAAATAAA
This sequence comes from Orestias chungarensis, assembly GCA_032876305.1. NCBI lineage: Eukaryota > Metazoa > Chordata > Actinopteri > Cyprinodontiformes > Cyprinodontidae > Orestias > Orestias chungarensis. The sequence goes on along the minus strand of JAVLVB010001023.1, from coordinate 2,369,737 downwards.
AAGGAAATGATATGACTAATCAATATTCCCTCATTTTTTTCTCCCATAAGTGAGCAAAGTTTAGCCTCTTATAAAACAGCCTGAAATATATAAAAAATATACTTTTTTAGAGACTACCTTATTGCTTTTACAGAAATACATGTTTTTGGAGATGAACCTGTAAAAGTTTTGAAACAGCCATTTTAAAAAAAAACAACTACTTTGTCGCCTATGCTGTAAAATTTTTCCATTTAGCATTCGAACATCCTTCCAAGATTTACCTTTCGGCTGCACTCTCATGTCTGTTTAAGGATCTAAATGACACCTAAACATACATATTTTTTTCTGTAAACCTATGTCGTGTCATGTTGCCTTTTTGTCACTATAACCTAACAACATCAATATAAAGACAGTTCACTTTGGGGAAATGCAGATGGTCTGTAATATAAAAGGCTTTGTACTTTCAAACAACAGCAGCAGCCACACCCAAGCACAAAGTAGGCAAAGTTTTGATGCAGCAAAGCCTCACAAACAACCTGCATGCTTAATATGACCTGAAGTTGTTTCCATGCAATAAATCTCTAGAATCTGGCAAAAGAACAAACCAGTTTAAGAGGTAATATGCACAAAATGCAGGCCTTTATTTCTGTTCTCTTTGGCCAACTTTATTAGGGATCTCCTCTCTTATTTCTCTTTGTAAATGGCTTCTCCTTGCACACCTCCCATACTTGCATTGTCCTTTTTAGCCACTTACTAGTACACGTTTATGGGAGGATGGTGTAAGTCTCCACCAGTCACTGGGAGAGAGACCGGTTGGATCTTGGACAAGCCATAGTTACCATTACATTTAAACTGGTGGATTAGTTTCCATAACAACATCATTAAGAGGTCGCTGTGGGTCCAATACATTTACTCTAACTTGTAAACACAATAGCACTGAATGTTGTAGGATCACCAAGGGCAAACCTGCTTTAAAACACTAATCACAAGGTGCTCATATGAGATACGTGTTTGTTATTTTAGCCTTTTTAAACAGAAAATCTCACCTTGACCTTCATATTTGTTTGGCTACATTTCTTTTTCGAGAAAAATGTAAACAGATTTGTTGCCTTTTTTAGTTTGACCATTTAGATTTGACCAATTTGTAAATTAAATATTGTTATTGATATGAAAACAAGGGGCTGCTGTAGTGAAGCATTCTCATTTTTTCACAACTATACCCAAACACAATTACTATCTTAGCTTCAACTAGTCTCTAGTATAAATGACTGAGGTGCGTAAACTGATGCCGTCACAGAGGATCCTATTGATTGTAGTCTACAGTGAGGCATCTTTTTTTTTTTTTTTTTTACTGCATATTATATAATTCCTTCTGTAGAGCAGTACAGCCTGATAAATATTGTTCTGCTGTTTTTCCTGCTTCCGTTTTGTTTCCTGGCTCTGTTGTAACATTCACACACAATCAGACTCCCACACACGAGTGCTGAGTGTTTGGCCTGCAGGGTTTGCACAGCAGGGAGGAATCAACCATATGGCAGACATGAGGACGGAGCCAAATCTGGCTTGTACACATGCTCTGTGGCCGTGTTGCTCTGTGTGTTTTGTGTGTTTAGCTGACGGCAGCCTGCACTTAAATATATATTAGGGCCAGTAGTAGCCGTAAGGTGTGCGCCGTGTGGTTTCCACTGGAAAGCTGCCCAAAGAATGAATGAAAACTGTTTTCCATTCTCTATAGCCACTTGCCCTGCACCTTAGCAAGGCACTGAAGCTGCGGCGTCAAAGCTTCATCGTGAAGGAGAGCAGTAATAATGTAAAGAAAAAACAGTTTATACATATTTCAGTTTAAAATAATAAAAAAGCGTGTTTAGCTTCTCATTTTAAAAAGCTGACCATAAGAGCAGAGGTTATAACGAACAAAAACAATTACCATATTGTTTCATATATATATAGGCTCTCATTCCTTCTTTTTGTAATAGGAAACCGTGGGTTTCCCGCGACAAATCACAAAAGCAGGGTCCAAGTGTTGTAATTACTAGCGAACAGTTTTATGTGTGTACAGAATCATAGCTGAATCACCAGCATGCTTATGCTTTAAGTCTTGACTCAAGCATAACCAACTCTTAATATTATTTTAATGTTATTTATGCCAAAGTCTAGTTTTCGTAATGTGATCATTAACATTTTATCCTGGAGGCTTTTATATTGTCGTACATAGCAACCTTTATGTTCAGGCTTCAAATAAGGGGTAGAATAATTGTCATCTTCCAGCCGTTTCCAGTTTCAAAATTCTTTATGGCTGCTGTGTTCAAGTCTTTTCTTGTACGAAAGCAACTAAAAAGCTGCAACAATGCGTTACAGCCCCCACTAAAGAGGAAAATTAATTGGTCGGGAGTTTATTAAACCAAAAAATCTTGGACTTTACATTCAGATTTGAAATTTCGAAAGTGCTCAGATGTGTTTTAAAAAAAAAAAGCTTTGGCATTAGAGATGTTTAACTAGGTCAAAATCTACAAGGGAAATAGGAGTCACTTTGTATAAATTAAGGCATTTAACGCCACATATTTAAATATTACATGTGGATTGCCATAGGGTTCTATTGTGGGACAAAAATCACTCGTAAAGTGTTAAATGTAACAACATTTGCTCTTATTCAGATGATGCTAATGTTTTTGTTATGGGATGTCTCGGCTGTATTGGGAATGTTAAAGCTCTGCTTTTGATATCAATTATTCTTTCTCTGAACACTAGTAAAACCAATTTCATCTCGTCAGTGTCAACCTTGTCTTTGAGAATGATTTAATTTCAATCAAGCATTTTCAAGTCATGTATATTGACTGTTGTGCGTCCAAACTGGAGCCTTAAGGATTTAAGTGCCTTCAAATGCTAATTAAAAAAAAAATCAATTTAATTTGTCAACATGACATTTGACGTTGTGATTTTGTATTAATATAGGAAGATCTAACTTGACCAACTTTGAAGCCATAGTACAGCTGCCTCCATTGGATTTCCGTTATAACCAGTACTTCCTTTGTTTGCCAATGCATGCTAGGGGGATATGTTAAGTGTCGACAAACCTCCATATAAATAATGAGGTTCATCATCCTACATGGATGTATGCTGCCTACAAGAGGGAATTTGTCTGATTCAATTGTATGGGCATGTAAGCATGTTGTATATAAACTTTGTTGGCTGCCAGGATGTGTGAGGCTCCTGGTGCATGACGGTTTACTTCATGCTTGAAATGTATTTATTCATGTTACCCTTTACCGTGCATGTTTGTGCGTGCGTGGCACTCTCACGTCGCTTGGGTCTTGCATGCATGCTCTGTGGGATGCTCTGCTCACATGTGCAGCTTTAAGTCGAGCTATAACGTTTCCTATATATATCCCCAACTTTCCCCTTTATAATCAGTTCTTGCCTGTTTGCTTCATCGCTTCACTGACTCTCGTAAAACGCTAAGAAGAATAAAACAAAAACGAACGCCTGTGCATATATGTGTAAGATGCTTTTAAAAATGTATACATTCTATAAGAAAGGAGGAAACAGAGGATGGTGAAACTAAAACACAGCCTCTGTGTGCCCCATGTCAGTCGACTTGACATCTGATCTTGCTGAGTATGGTAAAGAATAGAGCACTGAAAGTACTCTGTGTGTGTGTGTGTTTTGTGGCCTGGATGTGTCCTCCTTTCTATGTGGGTGGTGAGAGGGTGTGTGTGTGTGTGTGTGTGTGTGTGTGTGTGTGTGTGTGTGTGTGTGTGTGTGTGAGTGCGTTTAGCTTAAGTGTCAGCATGCCAGTGTGTGTGTGGCAAGCAGGAAGAAAAGAAAAAGGAGACAGTGGAGGAGAAGCTGAAATATGTAGGACGGAGAGAGGAAAGAAATAAAACAAGGCAAATTGGGAAAGAAAACACAGCAGATTTGTTAAAAGATTCCTTTCTTAAGGTATAAATGTTATATGAACTTTGTAAGTTTTGAATGAAAGACTTGTACTGACAATTAGACCTGTTTGATCATTCCTACATCACATTTGTGGTTGATTGAGAGCCCCTCCAGGCTTCATCTATGAGCATTAGAAGTCATTTCTGTCGCTTTCTTCCTCATATGCACTTTAATGTCTTTCCTGTGCACAACGCATCACCAGTGAAGTGTGTTGCTGATGAAAACGTATCAATATTTTACTCCACAACTTCTGGAAATGCAAGCCTGATGTGAAGAAACAAAGGAGGGGGAAATTTGCTGCGACAGCTGGAAGCAGATCTGGCTCCCCATACAGAAGGTAAACAGTATGTAGAAAAAAACAAAAAAACAAACAAAAAAAAAACTGTACTTTTTCTACATGAAAAGTTTTATGTGTTAAACCAACTACGTGTAATCCACATTTGTGAAATGCAAGGAAAATATGTGGTTTTTAAAATGTAAATAGAAATCTCACAGCATTTTTGTTTAGCCCCATAAATCAAAAGACTACAGAACCATCTTTTTTTATTTACGTTGTTCAAGCTCAATCAGATTAGCTGGAGAGTGTCAATGAAATGCAGTTTAGGTCTTAACTTTTACTTCAACTTGGCCATTCTAGCATGTCAATATACTTTGGCTCCATATTTAGGACTGTCGTCCAGCAGGAAGGAACCTTTAATCCAGTAAGAATACTAATGACACGTTTTACTTTAGGAAAGGCTCTGATTTTTTGCTCTATCCGCCTTCCCATCAACTCCAGTTTTCTTTATGTGTAGGTGGAGGACACCCTACATGATGCTTCGTTAAATCTTTAAAAGCTCAGGATGGTTATTGCTCTACAAACAAACTCGGCTTCAAACTTGTTCTCTGACAAACATGTAATGCTTTCCCCGAACAGCTGGATTATTACCAATACTAAAAAAATGTATAGCACAGGGTTTTATTTAGGGGTGCGAAAGAAAAGGGGGATGCATATAAACATTTCAGATCTACCAACAAAATATTGGAACCATGCAATTGGAACCTTTGCCTATTTATGGTTTTGAAGAAAATGTTCTATCCGATTTGTTTTTGTATAACATATCTTAAATACGAACACCAGACATCCACTATATTCTTTTTCATGCCTTTATGTCAAACTTAAGTAAAGTTTTCGTTGATCAAACAAGATCAGTTTACATTTACAACATGCAATTCTTATAATACATTCTGGTAATGAGACATAATTTCTATCTTGCACAATCAGAAAGTCCTTTCCAACAATGAAACTTTCTTTAGAAATAAGTAATATGAGAAGTCAAACCATCCCATTGGTTCTTTGTTTGCACTTTGATAATTCTTTATTCATTTATCATATCCCAAACTTCTCCTGAAAAGACGTGATAAAAGATTAAAGCTTTGGTGAAGAGATACCAGCATATTAAATACATCTACAGTACGTTCTGCAGTGCACATTATTGTACTAGTGACAAAGGACTTTAATTAACGCAAAGAGTTGACAGAGGCGCATTCATGAAGGCAGACAGGCATATTGATTTTTGTGGCAGGACTGTCTTGTCACCACATGCAGAGGGACTATATTTCTGTGACCACCTCTTCCTCCCCCCATTCCCACTCCTGTCAACCATATGCATATGTGACCCTGTTTACCTCCTCACCCCCTTCACTTCTCAGCTTTCCGGTCATGTGCCATTAATATCCCTTTTCTTTTATGAAATCATCTCACTTAAATAGCCTATAATGGTATTCTCCGTGCACTCTCTTGCATCTTTCCCTGTCATCTTACCCCCTCCTTTTCCCTCAGAAAATCCCACAACTAAATCTAGAGAGGATAAGCTGACAAATGGGGAGGGATATTCTTCACTGCATTTGTACATAGACATGCCAAAGTGGCAACATGTTCAGAAAAAACAGGACAAATAAGACAATGTAGCACAGGTCCCTCAGAGGGTGAGAAACAGGAGGAAATGGAGATGTCCTGCTGTGTTTAGAAGCTTTGGCAAAACTGCTCCTGAGTGACGCCAGTGTGTGTGCAGCAGAGAACAAGCCAAAAAATTAAGCTAAACACGGGGTAAAGGAAAGCAAGAGCAATTAGAAAATAAAAAAAGCAAAGTCTTACAACCCAAACACAATCATACACTGCAATAGTTTAAAATTTTATTCCATTATGACCAAAGAATTTAATGTATTTTAAAGGGATGAAGTGAAAACGTGTAGCAACCAAACATTCCTGTCCATACCTCATCTATTGTGTTGTTCTTAAGAAACAAAGGTTTAAAGGATTTCTGCATTGCCGTAATTATCTTGAATACCTTTGCACATCTATACAGAAGATCCGTTTTCCATAATTGTAGTATGTATAGAAATGTTCATCACAATATGCAAAAATGAGCGTTACTGCCCGTTTGATGTGTTAGGTTTTTCTGCTGCTGAAATGCTCTACAAGTACTATAGCAATTAAACCTGCTTTTACTGAACATAAACTTCACCCTCACTACAAAGAAATAACTCCAGTCTCTTTAGGTGGACTCATGTGGACTGGTATGCAGCACCGCCACTTCTAAATTCTAACCCTCGATGTACCAGGAGTCTTTTTCTAGCGTACTGTACGTACAGAAAGCTCAATTTCAGCCTTTTCCCAGCAGTCAAGAATCAAGAATCCGTTTATTTATGAAGGGCCAATTTACAACATTTTACTCAATCAATTCAATTCATAGATACCATCATAACAAATAAGTCTAAAAAAAGTTTCCAATCTAAGGAAACCAAGCAGATTGCGTCGGGGCTCCTTGACTCGCAGCGTTCACTCTTCCGGGATCAGCATGTTGAAATGATAGCTTGCGTTGTTGTTGGCTTTCCAGCAATCCCCTATACTGAGCATTCATGTCATGTGAGTCTGTTCCCCCTCTGAGTTCCCCATAGTTTACCATGCACAGACTACTGCACATCCCCATTTTTGAAAAAAATCAAAAGGTAAGATCTTTTGCTAAGAATGTTTTTTCTGCAGGATCCCCCCTCTGTTTATGTCTCCAGCCAGAGGGAAACTCCATTCCTCACATTCCTGCTGTAGCTTTACCTTCTCCATCTGTACATCACATACCCTCCTCCTCCTCTACCGTTCATGGCTGCTTGTTTTCTTCAATCTCTTCCCTTTTTTATCCTTTTTACCTCTTCTTTTCTCAAGATTTTCATCTCTTCTTCTACCAATACATTTCCTTTTGCAGCTCCTGTTTTCTCTCTTTTCACCATCTCCCAGCATGCTCCAGTTGGCTGGTGGAGGCAGGGGGCTCGCCTGAACCCTCCACCCCCAGCAGGGGTCTTTCAGCTCAGCCTGGCTGATTGGCAGGAACCATAGCACACTTGCAACATTTCTCCTCATTTCATAAGCTTCTTATTCTTCTTTCTGCCATTAAAAATATTGAAATGTTTTTTGTTTTTTTTTAAGCTTTTTGCCTGAACTGGTATTTTTCACTTGGCAGGTTCATGGGGGTTTACTAATGAAGCATAACAGGAATAAATATTCAATATTCATCTTATACTATTAATTCTATATTCATATTATATATTAAAAAGGATTTTGTAGAAAAACCAAACAACTAATCCAGAGTTTTCCTGAAGTAAAGCTAGGTGATGTGTAAATCAGCTCTAACAAATGTTCAACTAAATGATGCATGACACATTCTGCTCGCTCGCTCAAAGGTGCTCGGACACGCGCTCAAGTCTGATAAACTGCTCGCTCCCTCAGCTCACTCTCGGCTCTGTGTCTGCGCTCGCGGCACTGCTGAAATGTCAGTGAGTCTGAGAGTATGAATCAACTTGGTGTATTTGGAAAGAATTATTTAATTGGATGAAAAAGGCCAGTCTTTGATTAGCTGGGAGCTCATTTGCAGATAATGTAGAGTTGCGAGCGCAGACACAGAGCCGAGCGCGAGCGGAGTGAGCTGAGCTGGCGTGCGGTTTATCAGAGTTGAGTGCGTGCGCGCACCTGAGATTCATACGCACACGCGTACAATTATTGCTCCTTCAGATAGCTCCGTGCCCGCAAACCTGGTGGCACAAAACTCACGCCATAGAAAGTTACACGCCAACGTGTCTAGAACAGTGCGCCATCTTTTGAGAAAACGAGGGTATTGCAGGGGATAGGGAAATGAATGGAGTTTTTACACATCCTAGGGTTTCTACTATAATGTGGACGAGTTAGGCGGGCCGGATTAAAAAGCATAACGGGCCATTTGTTGCCCGGGGGCCGTAGTTTGCCCGTGTCTGGGTTAGAAAGAGTACTTATGAATGGTTAGAATTTCATTTGAAAGGTCATAGACAAATTCATTATCAAGCAATATTTCAATAGGAATCCCTGTCAGTTTTTTTTTAGTTTTTTTTTTTACATCCTAAGCATACAGGTCAGAGTTTACAGAACAGCATCCATCCAAACCGAAGTCCTGTGGGAATAACAATCAGAGAGGTATAAAAGTAGTTTTGTCTTCAGTTGGTAAAAGGTGACCATTCAATAACAGAAGGCAGATTAAACTGGTTTAAGGCACCTTCTGCATGTTGAAGGTTGCCTGTCTGGAGTAAACGGCTTTTTGTCAAAGAGACAAAATATTGTTCCACACTTAGTCCTTTAGGATTACATTATGTAGTCTAAAATGATTGGAATATTTTCCCCATCACAACAGATACTGGCTGATTACTCTGATTTTATAATTTAGAGGGTTTATTCTCCCAATAAAAGGCCAAGTGAAATAACCAAAGGGATTATAACAATATCCAAGCAGCAGGACAAGTAGACAAAACCTTTTATGCAGTCAAGTGTATCAGTAAGATTTTGCTCCATCACCAGAGTTCAACATCAGCATTAAAAACATCAACTTCTGCTTTAATGTCCTAAAAAATGAGGAAGCACCTAAAATGAGAGAGAACCTCAGTAATTTGGTATTTCCTTCTCAGACAGAGGAGGAAGGGCCAATGCCCTCTCTTTCAGCAGGGAGTGCATGCACACACGCGTGCGCACACACATACACACACGGCTTCATTTTAATGACCCTTACATCCGGCCTAAGGCACCAGAGGCCCAGAAAGAAAACAGGCTGGATGGAGAAAGAGAGAGAAAGATGGAGATAGATAGATGCAGAGGGAAAAGGAGAGATGAGTAGATAGATGTAATATCAGACAGGTATGTGCCTTAGGTCAAAGGTGAGAGTTTACAGCCCTGACTCACGCACACACACCTATCAGGGTTCAACTGGGGGTTAGACCTTCAGGCTCCACAGCTCACAGGAAAAAAGAAAAAGGAAAAAGAAAACTGCACACAGAGAGAATTCATAAGCAGCTGGTTCAGCTTGGAGCCGACTGGCCTGATTGCTGAAGACACCGGGGGAAAAACACAGAAGAACGTTTTCAGGTCCTGCAAAATGCAAAGAGCAGGATCTAAATACGACTGGGGGTTTTAAATTCCTCTGCAATATATTCAACAAGGTAAAAAAATTAATAAATGAAGACATAGGAAGAGACATAAAGGGCAAAGCAAGTGATAACGACTCCTTCACAGCTTGAAGAACAGCTGAAGATGTTGCAGACTCTGAATCATCTCCTGTGCAAACAAAAGATCCTGACCTTGATGGTGGCAGCTGTTGACGTCACTCCAAGTCCCGTTCTGAACAACATTTTCCTGCTTTCACGTACACGAACCCACAGATACACAGTGGAGTACCCCGGCTTAAAGATGCACTCTTACTCCAAAACAGTTCAATCTGATTGCTCCACTGTCAATCAACTCCATTTTTAAAGTTTTAATTTTGAGGAAGAGCTCACTTGATAATTTCAGAGACACGGACAGGAGGGGTCCTGGCCTGAATGTTGGAATCGCCTTCATGAGAACAAGACAAGACGTGATAAAAAAATAAAAATAAAATAAAGAATAAATCTATGCTGACAAAAAAAAACTTATTTTGCATCTTTATTGATTTTGACACAAAATAATAAAAAAAGTCTGTTTTCTTTTATGCATGGGCTACAATAATTTTTTAGCATTTCCCATTAATATGTGATATATTGGGATTGTAATAAAGCTCAACGTTCCCCAAGACTGCCAGCCATTTATTGTTAAAAAGATGCATTCTGTCTTATTCAGCATCTGCAAAACCTACAGTTCTTGCTCATAGTCTAGTCTGTCACCCTTTCAACTTAATTTTGGAAAACCAAAAGGCTTGCAAACAATGATTTAGGAGTAGCTGAGGGTCTCTTCCTTTACCACATCAAGCAAAGTCATCATGACTGCATCTGACCAGCACACGCAAGACAGCAGTCACCTAATCGAGAACTATTGTTGTGTTTATTATCGAAAGGTCTTTTACAACAAGATCTTGCTACATGCCTATTGATTATCCTGCTGGAAACATTTTATTCATAATGTCCACTTCCTGTCTTTTAGGTGTTTGACATGAAATAAAATTAATATAAGAGAGAATGATCCGGCCCTTTCAAAGGAGAGTTAAATCTACGCAACATCAATAGACGTGCTTGTTCGGTCTGATAAGATGGAGGAGATGCTTGATGAGCGTCTGGACAGATGGACTTGGGAGATGACAGATAGGTGATAGATGAAGGGATGGATGGACAGAGGAGGCTGAGGATTCAGTCTTTGATCCTCCCAGCAGAAATAATCAACAAAGCTCTGGAGCCTTAACCATGAGTGTGTGTGTGTGTGTGTGTGTGTGTGTGTGTGTGTGTGTGTGTGTGTGTGTGTGTGTGTGTGTGTGTGTGTATTTGTAAAAGTTGTGGTGTTTGTGGCTGGATGCCAAGACCAGCTCCCACCAACAGATAGATCAAAGACTGCTCTCTCTTTCTCCATCTACCTCTGCTGCTCAGATTTCACACACTTTCCTTCTTTCTCCCCGTTCTGCATCCCCAACTCATTGTTACACCCTCCTTATTTTTTTTTTGCAAACAACAATTTTTTACACAAGGAAAGGAGACATTTTCTGCCAAAATTATTAAGAGACCTAGAAGATTGCCCAGAAACAAAGTGGGGAGAAAATGGTCAACAAGAGGAAGTAATTAAACTTTCTATAATAACTGTATCCTTTTTAAGGATGTTTCCAACTTCATATGAATATACATATATATATGTCAGAAATTTGCTGACGGTTGGTTAGTGTGCAGCATTAGTCACTAGCAGCGTAATGGTTTAAAGTTGGAAAAAGCTGATAATCTTTGATACGTCCTGTTTTTATTTTATTTTATTAAAACATTTTCACACAGATTTTGCGTTTACAAAACGAAAAAAAGTTGGTCATCCCCTTCTCCAATCGTAGTGAGCCGTTTGTGACCTCTTTTCTCGTTTTCAATCACCCTCTCTCCATCAATCCACTCCAGCCCTTCGTACTCCCTTCCTGGCTCTGTCGCTCAGCTCATCTCCCTCTTTCTTGCATCCCTTTCTCCCGCTCATCGTACCCATCTCTCTCCTCCTTCTGAGGAGAGAGATAGGTACGATGAGCGGGATCATTCCCTCCCATCCTGCCATGTCTCCCCTCCTTCTCTCTCTCTGCCTCCCTGTTTTCCTCTCACACACTTGCACATATGCAACACACACTCTGTAGCAGTAGTCATTCTACTTATAGCCTCGCCATAAATCAAGCTGTCATCCTCCGTCATGCTTGCCGATCTCGCTCGGGTTCAGGGTACGCACATACATAAGCTCACACACACAAACAAATACGCAAGTTTTAAACAGATTGCCCAAGCCCAGATGTAGAAAGCACACAAATACACAAGTACAAGTGCTTAGACTATTGTAAACAAATTTCAAAATGACAGACACATAAGCACGAAACTATGTTCTTTCTTTCATGGCATTGCATTTGTTCATGGAAAACTGTTTATTAAGGAAGGTCTTCCTGGTCCCAACTTAATGCAAGTACCTTCTTAGATTAACCTCTGATTTTGTCAGAGAAAAGGTTATTTTGAATCCTCACATTTACGCTAAATGTGGTTTCGTCCGGCCTCTAGGATGATTTTAATGTAGGGTTTTAAGATCACAGATCCAAATTTATTGCAACCATCAAGGAGCCACAGGCAGACACAGGAAATTTGTACTTCCATAAAGGTTTGTGATAAACCCAAAACACAAACCTCAAGCTATTAAAAGATTAAATATGTATTAATAAATATAAAAACGCACAAGATGGTTGTTCATCTGTCTGTGTTGGCCTTTTAATCAGATTGCAAGAAAGACAGGAGTGTGAGTGACCAGTGAAAGAAACAGGAAGTTCTGCGAAAACAGGAAGAAGTGTATTACGAGACAGAGGTGGTTTCCCAGGATTTCCTCATTGGAGAATCGGACTTCAACAAACTCTAACATCACAGAGGTTCTGTTTGCAGAGTAAGTTGGCTAAAACGCAGGAATCCAGTGTTCAGGTTTTAACATTGTGAAGTAGAAAGTTACTTTGTCTGATATCCACAGCTCAATGTTGAGGTGAACAGTGCAGCTCAATGTGAGTCAACAGGGAAGCATCTGTGAGGCACTAATCCAAGTCCAGGTATGTGAAACAAGGTTCAGGGCCAAATGGAGAGTGTTTAAGAGCAGACTGTGAGCATGAACTGGTCAGGAGCGGCATTATAAAAGGCTGAGACGTTTGTGAAATTTTTTTACAGAGTGAAGAGTAAGATTCAAATATGTCGGCACTGGAAGTAAAACATTTAAAACTGTACAGCGTGGTAACCGTTCCCACAGTTACCTTAGGGCAAACAGGTGCGGTGTTTGAATTCGGCCTAGAGCCCCTTGTCCTTTAGAATATTTGGGTTTTCTCAGGCCCCCCCCCAACCCAAAACACATGCGCATTATAAACTGGCCACCTTAAAAATCAACCGTTACTGTATGTACGGTTATGTTGCCATGTAAAAAGTGACCTATCCAGCATGTATGCGACCTCTCACCCATCGATCTTGTTTAAGCAAACTGGTATGGGAAAAAAAAGATTAAATATTAATTGTTCAGTAACATAATATCCTGTTTTTTCTCCTTGTCCCTTTAATCCAGTATATGTGGGGTTATATATACACATTTCTTAGCCCTGTGTAACTCAACCTAGGCATGGCTTTGCTTATGTTTGATCCAGAACTGACAAAGCATAACTATTCAGAATAGGGGCTCTTCTTTAGGAGGTGACACGTTGACAGAGCGCATGAAAGCTTCATTTGTGGCAATAGATCTGTTATGCTGACTTAAAGGACAATTCCTTATTTCTCCTATTAGTCATATAGAATTGTTGCTTTTAGTTTAGTTTTGCCCGCTAGAAAGTTGTTTCTCCCTATGATACAGACAGTTTGTATTGAAAATAACATAGAAACGTTAATATCACATGCATGCACAATTTTTAGAAATGCTTAATAACTGCATTTTTCTGTCTGGGCTAAACTAAAAAGTTTCACGCTGAATAAATAAAGTCTTCATTCAATCCCAGTGTTAGCTCTGATAGATAAGATTTCAAATGAAATACATTAAGTGTTTTATTTACATATATCGATGAATAATGTAGAATAAACATGTCTCCATTAGGTTTTATTAACTAGTGGTACTTTTCCATATAACTTTACTTTAGGAGGCCATAAATAAAATGGTGATTCTGCCAAAAAATCTGTGGCACAGTAAGGGTGTAGCCCTGATTAGCGTTACTACACACACCCACAAACTTTGGGTTCAATTGGAACTTATTTTTCATTAATTTGTACATAGCCTATTCCAGACCCTAAACATTACAAATACCAGTACATGTAACAACCCTTACCTAAATGCAGTCCACACCTTAGCCCTAAACCTGACCTCCAACCCAAAAATAGCACTTCTTAAGGGGCCAGGGCTTTGGGTACCCCATCAGGAGCAGAGGGTTGTCACATAATGGGCTTAAAGAAGATGTGAAATACTATAAAACACACAAATTTGCAGAGCACAACTACCTCAATATGATGAAAATTCTTCTTTTTTTATTGTTTTGATCCTCTTGAGATGCTCTCCCTAGACATGTCTTGTTAACAGATCAAATCTAAGGTGTGCCCCCTATTAGCTTGTGCAGAAATGGAACATCTTCCATCCCCTTAACGTACCGAAACCCCAAACTCACTAACCATGTTACTACAATAACCACACAAAATGTGATTTATTATATTTCTGAGGGAAGCAAAACAACCACAAGAAGTCCTGGTTGTAATTTGTCACCAGAAAATATTTGGCAAAACCTTCTATAGTCAAATGAGAACAAGTTTAATTTTGTGGAATATATGCAAAATGCTGTGTAAAATTGATGCTCAACACTACTTGCAATCATCCAAACAGAACGATAGGGCTGGCAGCATCATATTGCATCGCTGCTATTCAACAGGGACAAGAAAGCTGGTCAGAATAGGAAGGAAAGACAAACAATCTTTATTTGTATAGCACATATTTGTGTACAAGACAATTCAAAGTGCTTTACATAGGATTTTAGGAGCATAAAACTGGAATGAAGTCTCCCGTTGTTTGGTCCTGACTCTGGGCATCAGCAGGAAGCCACTACCTGAGGTTCCCAGAGTCCTGGCTGGTTCATATGGCTCTAACATGTCAGATATGTACTTTGGTGCTAAACCATGAAGAGACTTTTACACAAGCAAGGCTGTTTTAAATTCTATTCTTTGAGTGACAGGAAGCCAGTGCAGAGACTTGAGCACTGGACAAATGTGGTCATATTTCCTGGTTTTGGTCAGAACCCGAGCAGCAGCATTTTGGATATTCTGAAGCCGTCTTAAGGCCTGTTTAGAAAGCACAGGAGCAAACTGTAACATGGATGGGCAAAAATTTTCTGATATACAATTTTTAAGGAAACATGCTGACTGATTAGCAGCTCGAATGCATCAAATATTCTAAATCTATTTGTAGATCATTCCTCTGTAAAAATTATATATATATATATATATATATATATATATATATATATATATATATATATATATATATATATATATATATATATATATATAT
>JAVLVB010001023.1:2340040-2354693 GCA_032876305.1 Orestias chungarensis | reverse complement strand
CCACCGCTCTCCTCTTCCACCTCCTCTGAGCTGGTCTCTTCTCTGCTCCATCTCTTGCCACCGTTTTTCACACAAACCACGCTCACAACAAGCCGTGCGCACACACTCGCTCTCCAGAGACGTGTCCGCTGCTCTGACCTCTCTCTCCAGGGGGAAAGCTGGCTGTCTGCCTAGCTGCTTTTTTCTCTCCCTCTCTCTGCATCACACATTTTCCCTTTGCTCTCTTTCCTTTCTCAGATTCTATCTGTATCTCTCCATCTATTGATCTATCTATTTTTCTAATCTCCTTTTGTTTGCTGCATGTCTCTCCCACTCTAGCTTCCTCTTACCTCTTCATCCTTCTTTATTGCTGATCTCCAATCCTCTACAGTTTCTTCATCTTTTCTTTTTTTCACTGACCATTTCATTTTCTGTCTTTTTCCCCCCCTCGCTTCCCTCTGAGATTCTGTTCAGGGTGCTGGTGTTGCTGTGGGGCTCTGCCCAGGGCTCCTTGCCCGGCTCATGTTGCCTCTCTCTGGGCACAGCGCCCAGAGAAGGTTGGGCAGGGCTAAAGATGAGCCGGAGGGGCATTTGAGGGTGTTTGTCTGTATCTAGCGATGAGGAAAGGGGGGAGGTAGCGGGTTGCAGAACGTGTTGAAGGAGGGGAAGGGACTGAAAGAAAAGTGGGAGGAGAGTTGTTGACAGAGAAACAAAAAGCCAGAGATGGAGAAATAAGTGCAGACTTTTGATGAGTCACTGTTTGCTGGCTGGACTGTTACTGTGGCTACAGCTGAAATTTTTTCCACATAGTTAAAATATCACTAGAATTTGTATTTTTTAATCCTTAATGATCAAAATTTAGACCTTACAACCTTGTAGACATACTGTATATTTTAAGTATCACCTAAAATGATCACTGTCTTTGTCATTGTCTTTTGATTTCCACATTTACTCAACTTCCATCTCCAAAATGGAGAATGTTGCAGCTCTCACACTTAGAAGTTCCTTATGCATTTTGACTTTTAAGGAGTTTTTGGAAAACCATTTGGGGCCCGATGATCAACCATAACTGAAATAAATCAAGCAAAGACAGTTTCCTTGAGTTCTGGCTCATCTTCTCTATTCCTCATCACTTATATGATTTGGAATCTGTTACTTTATCCAAACGTCCTTCTCCTCTTGAGTCTGTCTTTTTCTGAGATTAAGAACCGATCTATGCAGATATCTGAAGAGTTTTAGGTTCATAAAATGGTAATACATTAAACTGTTTTAGAAGCAGGAGTTATTTTAAGATGGTTGATGGCAAAGTAACCGTTTCCCTGATAGATATCAGTCACCAGGTCTTATTTTTTATTTCTTTTTTGGTTTAAAATCAGGGGACTGATGAGTTTCCGCTTGGGATCTCATAACGTTGGAACGGTTCGCTTCAAATTATTTCTCGATCGCACAGGTATGGCAGTCGCTTCATTGCATAGGCTAACCAAATGCAAAATGCAGTTTGAGAAAGATTGTATTCAAATCTCTAATTTTCACAATAAATTCTGTTTGATCATATAAAATATTTAAGTATGAGTAACAAAATCTACGTGGGGGGGGGGGTTCCCTTTGTGGCACGCTCATTTGATCATCCTGAAGCAATACAGCCTGCAGGTGCTCACATTGATAATCAGCTCACCTGTCAGTGGCCACATGCTGAGAGCTGCACTTCCCCTGCTGGTCACTAATGGTAAATGGGTGAGGGGTGGGGGGTGGCAAGTGGCCTGGATCCAACCAGGGGGGAGGGAGAGTTGTTTAGGTTCTGTCTTGTTTGGCTGATTCAAGAAGTGAAAGCTGAGGTCAAACATACAATAGATCTTATTTTTTTAAATGTCCCCATAATCATCCTCTCTTTTCCCTCCCTCCATATTTCCTTCCTGCTTCTGTCCTTCCTCGTGTAGCTTTCTCTTCTCAAATGTCCACTAGAGCAATAATGAGCCTCAGTGATGTAGCGCCCTCTGTCTGCATTCACTGTTACTGGAAGACCTCATCTTGAGACCATAACATCAGTGACCCTCAAAAGTAGTGATGTTAACTTTACTAGAAAAAAAAAATCTTTGTGGATAAGGTATGAATCGGGAGACGTTTGATTCTTTCAGTGCAACATGAATAATGTTTTAAAAAACTGACGCCCAAATGATTGCATAGAAAGATTCTTTTACAATTTTATGCTGATGTTGCCTCAGTGCAGCCCAACTCAGCACAGGCTGGAGTAACATTTGAGCTGCATGCATTAAAATATGCCCACTGTAGCACAGATACATATGAATGTAGTCATGATGCATTGGCTAGATTAACTATTATTTGCAGGACTGGTAAGGTTTTTACTGCATGTAAGTAATGCAAGTAAGCAGACACTGGACTGCATTTTTATTTTTTTAGCCAACTGTGATTGGGCTGAGATGTTTTCCCTCTCGTTTTAGGATTGCACACTTAACGTTAGTACGCCATCTCCTTAATTACCTGCGGTCCATCCCCGCCGTCAATGTTTACCACAGCGTGGAGTCATAAAGCCATGAGGAAAATGGGCGAACCGAGGTAAAGCTTTCTTGTTATCTAAAAAGCTAATCTGGCAGAGAGTCAGTGTTGTCCCTCTCAAACTAATGCAGAGCCCTTCTCTCCGTTCGCCCTGCAGACACCCTCAGACATGCTTCCTAATAAATCAATTCAGCCAATCACTGATGAATGCGTTTCTGTAGGAGAAAATATGTGACTGTTCGCTTGTAAATCAATGTCTGCTGCTTCTGAATTATTATTTTTTGCCTGCGAGACGGCTGACGAAGGTTGTGTTGTTCACTCTTCTGGCCTCGAAAAGCAGCTAGGAGTTTAGGAGCCATGAAAGATAGGAAGAGATGGGGAGGAAATTAAAAAATAGGTAAGTGTGAGCAGGACAGAGAACAGCCTGACAGATTGAAAATTCAAAGGATGAGAGCCAGGGAGGGGCTCAGAAACAAGACAGAGGGAATACATTTTAATTTGATCCTCTCTCTGCCCCTTCACACTCTGCACAGTATGTGTATGCTGACAGATTGGGTATTGCTTTGGTTCCAAGACTGGCTACGGAAAAAAAACAAAAAACACTTAGTAATTATCTAGAAAGAGCACCTGGGTGTTGAGAATCTCATTATAATAAAACTACTCCAACATACAAACACACAGCAGAGGGGAAGAGGAATAGGAGTGATGTAAAGAGTCTTGCATAAGCAGTCAAAACCCCCCAAAGGTGTTTTGCCACATTAGAATCAGAAAACAAAAATCTTTTACTGTGATTTTATCAGACGGATGAACAAACGGGAAGGGAAATTATAAAGAAAACTGATACATTTGCATTTAGCAACATTTACTAAGATACTCCTCAATAAAATCCAGAAGACGATGATCTGCTCATCTGAGCAACACTGGAGATTTTGCATATATCCAAAAAAACAAAAACAAAATAAAACTATTTGGCAGAAAACGTGGAGTGCATGTTGGCCTTAAAACATCCCCAAAACAAGGTGGCGGCAGCATCATGCTGTGGGGATACTTTTTTAGTAGGGAAAGAAAGACGATGGATTTAACCTAATACTATTAAAATCATATTTGTGGGGCAAACTGTGGAGGACGACTTAAGAGTCAAAGCATATTTATGTATTAGAGCAACCAGACCTAAAGCCAAACAAGAATGGTTTAAAAACAGAATGGGTTGCTCTAAAATCAACTTAACCTACCTCTACTTTAAAAGTCTGAGCTAGTTTGTGTTTCCTAACGTAAAATACATGGCATAGTTAAAGTTTGTTGTTGTGACGTGTAAATCACAGTGGACGAGTAATAAAGCTTTCTTTGAAATGAAAAAGTTTAATGAGCGTCTTAGTACGAATAAACTCGTCTGAAAGTCACAGCTTTTCTGCTTTTCTGTTAATTAAACATCCACCTTAAAAACATTGGCAAACGAACTTGATCTTTTAGCATTCATGTTTTGTTCAACAGCAGCAAAGAACCAGAAACTCAGCTGGAAGTTAAGAACTGATACTTTGATCTACTGTAGTTGCAAGCAGTGACCAGTAAGAGGCAGCGTTTCCTCTCATCTGACCAACCACTAGGTCTCTCCTTTCTTAGGTTTCTCTTTGTCCAGAAAAAACAACATCACAGAAAGTCACACAGACTTAACAGATTTACCAGTAGTTGCATCCCCTGTTAGAAGTTAAAAATCAGTCTGTAAACATGTCAGTATAAAAGCTGGCTGAAATGTACCAGCATGGCGATTATCTGTTAATACTGCATCTGTAGTGCCTGCTAGGTTCATGTCATCTGAAGGGCGAGTAGCCAGAGGACGTCAGTCTGTAAGCCAGAAACCTCAAATGATTGTGTTTTTAAACCTAAATGAATGGAAATCATACTGGCAGAAAATGACAAAACAGGCAACCTTAATGAACATCCTGGTTACTTTACTTGACACGTGTAAAAACTTTGCAAGATATCAAATGAAAGCATGTTCAACTATTTTGTTGACGGTTCAAAAGTAGTTTTTTGTACTTTTTTTGGTTTATTCGTACAAGTTTGTATCCATTGATACCACATCTTGCATTAATTAGGTATAACAGATAAAATTCCTTATGTTTCTGCTAGTTTTGAAGATTTGCCTCATAGTTAAAAGTCAAAACCTACTTTCTCGGAAACAGAACAAGGGGGTAATTCAGTACCTGCTGGAGAAAAAATCTGACCAGACACCGTTCTGACACCCTCTGCAAATAAAGTTCCAAAAGGCAATTTAAAATAATCTCAGTCTATCTAAGCATAGTAATTAAAACTTATGTTGTAGGAAGAACTGTAGTAGAGAAATGGTTGACAATTAAGAGATATGGAAAGACTCGAGTTTCCAGTAAGTGATGGATTGTGGAGGCGTTCATCTGCTGGTGTTAGCTAACTAAGTTTGAGTTTAAGCACTTCATGCTTCTCTCTGCTGAGAATCTCTATGGTTATTCTGTTAGAAGTACCAGCACCTGCTTTATCTGACTATAATTGTGCTTGATTTACCAGCAGATCGTTCTGACCTACATCCTGCAGAGAATGGACAAGCTATCGTTAGGAGGAGGATTAGGGAAACCAAAGAAAACAATGTAGATAAAATGAACGCCACAATCATAACAAACTTGGTTTCCTTAGGACCAAAGCTGAGCTAAACGATGATAGCGTCCATATCATGATGCATGGATGCAGTAATCATGCAAAGGGAGCCCTAAATAAGTACTGATTGCAGTACGGTGTAACAACAGTTTCCAGTAGACTGACATTTGTGAATTTCTTTATTAAATTACATCTCTTACATTGGGCTTGAAAAGCATTTTTTGCAGTGAATAATTAATCTTTTTTTTTTTATTGTTAACTTGCGTACTTTCAATCCATCTGAATTTTTGTGTGACCAAAATACTGCATGAAAAAATCTGCAAGATTTAGTTTATTGCTGATAGAAGGGCGCTCCTAATAATATGTAAAGAAAAAAAAAGTGAGCTTATTGTATTAAGCCTGCTCCAAAAAAATGTTGTAATTTGTGTTTGCGTTAACAGTCCATTCCGTCTTCACATGACATTTAACCCTGCTGCAGGTGTGCTGTTGATAGTTTTATCAGCTCTGGATCAGGGGAGCGGACAGAAAAATGAGTGAAAGTAAGAGGCTGCGGCGGCAGAGAAGGGCTTTCTGTGTTATGAGATGTTTAGAGTGTAGATTTACTGTAACTGGCCCCGTTTGCGCCGCCTGTCACACTGTTTAAATTCCAGAAAGTTCTCCAGCCATGGAGATGCAATCCCATGAAAGCATCAGCAATGACAAGCAAAAATGTTTTTTTCCCTCCGCTTACTTGCAGTGAAGGATGCAGCAGTCTTCATACTGGCCTGCCTTGTGGCTCGTTGGTCTGCGACTGTCCCCCCCAACACCAGCCACCGGATTTATAAAATGGTTTTAGGGGCTATAAAGTGTCCAATAAACTGCTTTTACTATTAGCCCAGGAAGCTGGTAGGATATAGCCACTAACCGCTGCCGCCACCGGTCCAGCACGTGCAAAACACACACCGGCGAGCACATGCTCGGTGGTCAAACACAGTCAGAATGTGAGCACGCAGATACATGCAGAAATACACAGAGTTTGACCATAATGATGGCCACACGACCGCAGTGTACTGTCAGCACACACAGAGGCTGCTTCATGGCAGACTGATGCTTCGGAGTTCAGTCATGAGCTTATTCTTTATTGCAACATGGAGCAGCAGAGATGTTTTAATAAATATGAGGAGCCCAAACAATTAGTATCTGCAAAACATCCGATGTTCATGTAAATCATACTTGCTCAAAGCTAAATGGTAACCACATGGTTCTCCTTTGAAAGGAAAATGCTACAATACTGAGATCTCACTGCTTTAAAAAAAAAAATCTGAATTGGGTCTTCCATTGTCACATTTAGCTGCTGCCATAGTTCAATTGTCATCCATCTTAAGCAGATGGGTTCAAATATTCTTCATTCACAACAGGTTACTGAACCTTACTAAAAAACAAACAAGTTTTGTCAAAGGTTTAAATGTTTCTTGCACTCATTTGCAGAAGTATTTAACATTTCAAACCTGACAGTAATATGTGAAACTTATTTCGCTGCGAACCCTCCTTCAGATGAATGCTGAACAGCATCTTGCAGGGATTTTCAGACTGTAGAGCTCACGTTAAAACTAAAAACTTCTCCGTTTATATAAGTTTAAATTTGTAGGTTTTCTGATTTCTTTCCTTTTCATGTGCCTATTAGTCTAAGTGTTGTTTTTTCAAAAATCATAAAGCACCTTAGGCTGTGGGAACTATGCTTACAGAAACATAATTTTTTTGTGACAGAACACCTTAAACTATTACATAGTTGTCATCTTAAAGGAAACAGGTGCATAGTCTATTGGTCGTTATAGGTATGCATATAATAAAGTGTTGTGTGGCATTGTCATTTTGATCACTATATGGAATCCAATTTTAAACTTCTCTATAACTTTATGTTTATAGGTTTTCCCATGTTTGACCTCTGTTAAGCTCAGTCCATCTGACCAATAGCTTAACCAGCTTTTCCTTCCTTACTGAAGAAAATCATTGACACTACATGATAGATTTGAAACACAACTTTAACTTCTTTGTCTATATTTATTTAGGGATATTTTTGTGAGTTTTCTTTTTTTAAGACATTATTTGTTCATCAACATTTGCAATGTTTCTAAAAAAGTACTTTTGTAAGGCCTTCTATGTTAAATTTTGTCGTTACAGCCTAACATTAACGGAAAAAATGTTCAGTAAAGTAAATTTGATAAATTCGTTTAGAAATCTGATTAAAAAAAAATCTATTAAAGCAAATAATGGAAAAATTAAGCAATTATGACAAAAGGGATCAGAAAGACCCAAAAGAGCACAACTAAGTCCCTACAGGAGAACAATTGGATGTCTCCATTTTATTATGGCCTTTATAAGGATTTATGGACTACACCTGTATTTATCATCATACAAACATTTAGATTATTTCTAAAGGCTTGCATCTCATCTCGAGGGCATTTTCCTTTCTCAGTTAGAAGTCTGATAAATGATATATAAAACTGTCAGTCTGAGAAATTCCCAGGTTGAAGCTCGACCAATCGGTGTAAAACGTTTTGAATATCTGCTCTTCAGCTGAGGAGCCCCATTCTCTTCACACAAACCACCATATGGGACTCCAACCTGGTCGTTAGCTCAGAGGAGCTACAGACACACATGCCTGTGACATCTCATGAGTTGGATTTTTATGTAAAAAAAAACAAAAAAACCACCCCCTTAAAAATGCCAACACCGATGCACTTCTGAACAACCTTGAGAAAGGCCGTCTTCTCAAATGTCTGGAGAGGAGACAGACAAACTCGCTGACATTCCTTAATTATGGAGTCCTGTAGGGATGAGATGCTCAGGTAGCTTCACTTGAGGAAAGGATGTCAAGGTTGAAAGTCGGCGTGAGGGGCAGGTTTTATGGCCTCCTGCTGAACGGCCATGAGACAAATACATTTATCTTTAACTATGTAACAGAAAGATTGAATCCAAAACTCCATAAATAAAAATGTACCATGGAAAGAAGGGAGGCGAAGGAGTAGAAGTTGGCTTGGGTGCGGAATGAGGAGAGATCATCTCTCTCTAATGGCCAACTTGTTGACAGCAACACTTTTCGCCACCCCTATCTACACATCTAATGTTACCGTGGGCCCCAGCACACGGCGCACCAACAGACGTGCACTTCCTCTCCTCTTTGCAGGGTTTATCAGCCGTGTTGTCAGCTGGCGCACCGATTTATGAAGATATCAGACCCTGAAAACCCAAGAAAAAAAAGGCAATCCGGAGACATCACCACCGGAGACGACCCCGACTTCCTCTTGCCTCCTTCGCAGCCGATGCGTGCTGAAAACAAATCGGACGATCTGGTTTTACAAGCTCCAGCAGACGGAAAAAGTCGCTCTTTCTACTGCATGAATTCGTCCCAGTGATTCAGAGCATATTAAAACAAGTTTGCTGGATAAATTTCGGTCAAAATGTATTCGCTGCTTACTTGTAGACATGTATAGGGCTGTTTTACCGCTCAAAATAAACTTTTCTGCAACGGCTTTTGAATAATTTATTTTACAACCAGCTTCCTATATTTTGAGTGTTAATGTTGCTTCACGTTAAGGACAAAAAGGATCATAAACTCTAAGAATGAACCCGGAGTCGACGTCAGAATGATAGGAAAACAAAATCCTGAAAAGCTTAATAGTACTTCAGCTTTTCCACGAATTCAGCCAAAACGAACTAAAGTGATATGACCAGGGGAGGGTTGGTGCTTTGGAACGCCACAAGTTTCCCCATGGCTTATTTGCATGTCCAATCAGAAGGAGAGGAGCTCCGCATTATCTTGACCATTTTAGGGATGTTAACACAGCTTTTTCTGTGTTTAAAAAGTCTAAACTTCTTCTTCAGTATAATTTTGGATTCCTTTCTTGATTGTCATTATCAGAAGTTTTTACATGAACTCAGTGTTTGTTCTTTGTAGTTATTTATCCTCCCTAGTAGTTACTTTTTCCCCCCGCAGCACTTGGTAGTGTGTTTTGGTGGCAAAAAAAAATTGGAGTTTTCCTTCCTTTTCACTGAAATAAATGTAGGTTCTTTTGCATCTTTGGCCATCACTTCTCTCAGTGGCTGTTGTCCCATTTTTTGATCATTTAAAGTTGATTCAGAGTGTAAATTATTAATGTATTAAATTAATGTACCTTCATTTTACATACAAAGATATTCATTATCAATATCTTTGTGTATAATTGTCACACTGATTGTTTTTCATTCTCTACATAATATTTTTTGTGTCTGTAGGCTTTGCACTACGCTGTTCTATAAACAGGTTACTAAAACTGCACAAGTGGTTTAACATTTTTTGGGCCGTCTGGTTATTGATTAACAGACACAAAAAACAAATAAATAATTTTTGCTATTTTTAAAACTAGTTTAAATGATTTTGCTCAAATTGTTCGGAGAAAAAAAAATCTTTAACATATCTTCAGGAACTATTTAAGTAACAAATCTTAAAAAGAGTAAAGTGTTGATGTTTTACTCTAGTTTCTGACCATAGTCAGTATCTCTGCTCCTCTGCAGCTGCACAAGTTCTATATATTTATATATTACAAATGAATATGCATGGCAGTAAATCAATGCGTTATATCATTTGTTATGTGAAAGCTTTTCACACAGAGTGAGTCACTGCAGACACTTGTGTGTTTTATGATCGCTGTCAGAATGGTGAACCTGGTCCAGAGTTCCTTCAGAGCTGCAGTTAGTCAGACTAAGATTTCAAACAAGTCTCTGCATGGCCCAGATGAAGGCAGAGCAATTTCTCTACACTGAGAGAAACATTTGTGCAAGATCTCGACCAAAATAGTCCTGGTCTGCACCGCAGAGTGGGAGAGTTGCCTTCATTTAGGTCGATGGGGCTTGCAGACACACACCAACTCACACACACATACAAACAGATAGGCTGCCTTTCACCACTGTCAACGGTAGCCAAAGTCATATGGAACGAGACCGTGACGCTGAAAACATTAGGCTTGGACATACATTTTTTTCCCCTGTAAATTCAGATAAAATAAAGTCGAAAACCCTTTTTCACCTTGACTGCAAGCTGAATAACTCATGCAGTTAGTGTTTCAAGTTCAAACCCATCATTTACAATGAGAAACTCCTACAGAGTTTAACTTGTTGAACTCAAAGAGGGATTTGCCACATAGTGGGGCTTGCAGAAATTCTTACACAAATATGTTGTGATTTCAAATGATAACACTTTAAATAGACTGCAACATTTACTAATTTTTATCTTACATGCTTAAGGATAACCTCCACAGAGATTCCCTTCTAGGTACAATCAACTGTTTTTTTTCACACGTCCCTCCAGATGTTCAAGGTGAAAGTTGACTAATGATGCTATATTAAAAAAAATTATTCAGATGCTTTATGGTTTATGCATCTATTAAATTGGAGCCTACAGGTAAAGCAGCAGTTGTGCTTTACCTGTAGGCTCCAATTTAATACACAATGTTTCAGCTTTATAGAAATCAAGGCAACATCTCGTAAACTTTGCAAAAGTGTTGACCAAGTTACTGCGAGCTACATTTTAATAACAAATACTATTTGCAACTTTATACACTGTTTAAGTTTGCTCTAAAAAATAGAACAAAACCAGCAGTTTCAATTATTCTGTTCCTATTTTTATCAGAACATCTTACTGATATCTGCTGGCAGGTTTGCCATTATACAGTGAGGAATTTGTGAGCTCAAAACATACAAAAGAAAAAATGGCTTTGAAGTCCACATAGCCATTATTAATTTATTCAAAATTGAGACAAATAACATTGAAATATGTCAGCAGGAGCCACTGTTTCAGGGATGTTTCTCAGCAAAGAGACGCTAAAACCAGCCTGCAGATACTGCACACCAACAGTTTTCTTATTAGTGATCATGACCAACATTTACATTTTAAAACTTTATTTTTGGCAAAATATAGTAAATTGAACAAAAAAAATATAGTTCCATTTGGAGCTGTGAGCTTAGTTAAGTAAGTTAATGTGGTGAACAATGAATAATAAACTTCATTTTGACTTTGTTATCACCCCCTAAACCGATGATGCCCTGGGAAGTGAGCCACATCAAAAAGCAACACTTGCTAATGGAGACACTAGAAAAAAAGATTGACAAGTTACAATGGCACCTTTTATTGTTCATCCCAGATGTGAGATATACTTAAACGTTTTAAGTAAATGGTGGATATCCAGGACATTACTTGATAAAAACTGTATTCTGTAATAAAGTTACTGTGGATAGCATCTAAGATTTTACAATGATGTCAGACAAAAATGTTAAAATGATGAATTCTGTTAAAGGGTAAAGAAAATTCATACGAATAAACATAACTTCAAAACAAAATAAAAAAAATAAAAGAAACCTTTTTAAAATATTTTTGTCCCCAATATAAACTTGTGTAGTTATGTATAAATAGTATCTGTTCTTCCAGTGATGATATAAAGTAGTTAGTGGAGATTAACAAAACCTTAAGTTGAAAGTCTCACTTTAAATCAAGACTTTTCACTCAGCAGTCCTGATAATAATACTAAAAAAGTTACTCCTTAAAGTATTTTTTCACCCCCCAAAAAGTTCAAGTCAAAGTAATTGAGTAAAGTAACCCCCCCCCCCCCCCAAGTTAACCCCATTTAAAGCATTTCTAGATTCGCCCCTGATTTCAGAACCTTCTGAGCAAACTTCAGAGAAAAAAAAAGAAGTTGCAAAAGTGTGAAGCAAGTTGAATTTCATCCCCGGACATGATTAGTGAAAGGATCTCTTACCTTTCTCTCTTCTTCTCTGGGGCAGAACCGCTGCTCAGCTCTGCTTCCACCAATCCGAGGTGTTGGGAGTCAGTCTGTCCGGTTTTGGAAACTTCTGACTCTGCGGTGTTTTGCAGGCTGATCCTGCTGTCTTAGTTGGTGTCACTTTCTGGGGCCTTTCCTTTCCTTGCCCTCCTGCATGCCCCGAGTCCTCCTCTTGGTCACAAAGCGCTGGTTTTGGGGAGGCTGCGCATGGAGCTGCTGGAGGAGCCCTGGCGCAGCGGCTGCTCCTGTGGATCCTGAGTCCCAACTTCTCCCTGCAGGGGATAAAGTCCGATTCTGTGCTGCTTGCTTTCAGCAACAGGTGGCAGAAAACACAAAGAAGTTGTTGTTTTTTTACCCCCACAGGTTTGCAAAGAGTTCCCAGTGAAGTGCGCGTCCTGGGCTCTCCAAAAGTTTTTACGCGCAGGAAAAAGAAAAGTAGAAAAAAAAAGCCCAGAGGAGAGAAGTTGGAGCTGCTGACACAGAGGAGAACAGCAGCGCTCCAGGCTGGGCTTTCCTCCACATCTGTCCCCTACTCTCATCAGACAGAGCTGGTCGAGGAGGAGGAGGAGACAAGAATTTGTTCAATATCAGATTTCTCCTAATACAGAAACGCGAGCTGTGCTGATGAGCTTCACCTGTGAGATGCTGCACAGCTGCAGCAGGTTTGCGCTCCATCGAGGCTTTTATAACTTTATAACGCATTACAGGTACACCTTTTGAAATAATAAGGATTTTAAAAAAGTACTTCAAAGAGTTGTTTTGTTGCAAAGTGCTTTGATTCATTTTAGCAGGAGCATTTTAAGCAAACCGACTAAATCAGCTTATTGTAAAGAGAAAATGTCTCAGTTTTGACCTGTCGAAACAGATGTTGCGATGTTTCATTATCAGCTCAAAAACAGCAGAACGTTATCAGTTAAACCCTAATGATGATTTCTATTACTATTTGCATGCCCAGTCATTGGGGTTGGTGCGCTTCCTTGTTTTATGCCATGTAAGCATTATAATAAAACATAAACATAAATGCTGCACATGTTAGCGTCCAGACAGCTACTAGAACTCACCATAGATAAACAATATATTATAGTTCTTGATGTAGTTTTATGTTATTTTTTCTCCTCAATTTGTCGCACAAACTTGATCCATAGTTACAGTTGCATTCCAACTCTTAACAATTTTACCAACAAAATATCACTTTTTTCCAACACTGACCAAAACTTTTATATTTCTTAAGATCATATGTTTTCTGTATTTACTCCTGATTATGACATATTACTAGGATATCATCACATTGTTTTATTTCTATGATATGCGGTTCAAATATTTTACAGGTAAGTCACTTTTTGTGTTATTTAGTCTTTATTTACACCAGCATCCAAGACTAACGGAAAATAATTATTTAAATCACAGAAAATGACACCAGAAATCTTCAAATAGAGTCGTTATAGCTAGGGCAAAGATGAAACAAATATTATATAAAATGACTTATATTAAAATAACTAATGACAAAAAGAATTAATCGACAGAATATAAATTTACACAAAAACAAAAAAAAAAAAAAAAAAAAACCATCACAAAGAGACAGGAAAACAACAACATAAAAAACGTGTTAAAATCAATAAGGTCAAGGACAGTCTTCTATCTTTAGACAAATCTAACCTTTACATCAGTGGTTTTTAGTCAGTCTCTAAATACATAAAAAGTTATTATATGTACATAAAAATATCAATTGAAGAATTTCTCTTTTTATATTGACCCAAGATAATCTGTAAATTAGTAATCTATGACTTTCTGTGTTCCAGGGGGAAAATTATGAATTTGCCTTGCAATCACAAATGTAAACATGTGGACAATAAATTAAATGGTGTGGATTTGTCTGATGAGGCTACAATTGAGCATGCAGCAACAATTACTGTAGGATATTTTAAACCTAAATGTAACATATTATTAACTTTTACATGTAACAATATTAGGTTTTCGAAGAATCAACCTGCCTATAGCCATTCCAATCTTTAAGCCTAAATACAGCGGAAAACCTGCAGAGTGACATGAAAAGAGAGCAAGACTGAGTCTGTTTGCTACAACCTCCTGAAATGTTATTGGAGATAAATGTTTTTCTACTGGTAAAATACACTCAAATTACAGGCTGGATTTTTCCAAAACTCTGTTTGAGATTATTCTTGGGTGATAAAACATACATTTATTTTCAAGGTTATAATGTATGCCTTACAGAGGTAAAAAAAAAAAAAAAAACTTCTGGAGTGCAGATGTAAAATAATTTGCACATATTTTTTGGGAAACCAGATTGTAGCAAAATAATCAATAACATTTAGATTTCATGCCATAGTACCAACTATTTTTCGAATACTACATAATCTAAATATGTCATAAACCAGACTCCTATGAGCAGAAATTTACAAATTCATCAGAAACAGGACTTGCTTTGATCTGAATAGGACATTAAATAAAATGAGAAATAATAAAAAAAACATTAAGAACATCTAAATTTGAAAATAGTTCACAAGTCAATTACATCCGTTGCTGTCTAAGGGGTAAAAATATGAGGCGGATTTGAACTCAATCTGAATTTCTGCCAGCTTGGACTGAAAACCTGGGAACTCAGGGGTTAAAGGTGAGTCTTTGACCACATAAGTGAGTCTGAACATTTCTGGACCTGTTGCCTTGTGGTTTAACCCCCCCCCCCCCCCAAAAAAAAGACC
The DNA here is from genome assembly GCA_032876305.1 of Orestias chungarensis. Taxonomy (NCBI): domain Eukaryota; kingdom Metazoa; phylum Chordata; class Actinopteri; order Cyprinodontiformes; family Cyprinodontidae; genus Orestias; species Orestias chungarensis. Next base: position 2,340,061 of record JAVLVB010001023.1, on the reverse strand, counting down.
TGGAGCGACAAAAGGGGAAAA
>JAVLVB010001023.1:2329603-2339940 GCA_032876305.1 Orestias chungarensis | reverse complement strand
GTATATTTATATATTTAAATACAGGAAGACAAGAGTAAAATACGACATACTTACTGACCCTGAGATCATTTCTCAAACTCTTTTAGAATATAAAACACAAATAACTGTTAGGGATTGTTACTGCAAAGAAAGGGATTCATTTTCTGTGTGAAAAAAAAAGGGAAAAAAAAAACATCCCTGGAGTTCATTTTTTTTTATTGGATCTGGATAATTAAAAACCAATTTTGAGCTACTGTAAAGTTTCCACCGTGCAATAACTCAGAGCAGCGGGAAGCTCCTCCCATCTGGTGCTCCCAGCAGGATAAAACAAACACGACTTCTGTTTGGCAGTAATTCTGTGCATCACTTCCCACACGATATACATTAGTTTAATCTGATTTCAACGCAAAAGGCAGCAGGCAAAGTCTCCTTTGTAAAGAGACAGATATTGACTGGGTTAAAGCTGCTGAATATTGTAAAAAAAAAATGATGTTCTGAGCTAAAATGCTGAACAACCACTTCAAGCTTACTAGCTTTTAGTGTAATATAACTCAAATTTGTGATTAATTTTAGCACAATTTTAAAACCAGAGTCCTTTTATTGTGCCAGACGTACAAAGGACATTTAAAATATCTGGTTTAAAGTTTAGAAATCTAACATCAAAATATACTGTTCAAAGAGTGAGAAATATGAAAATTCAACAATTTATGCTAAAAAACTTTTGCTTACTTACAAAAGTTTGCATTGATAGTTGTTATTAATAGGCGCATGATATTAAAATATAATACATTTGCAATTAAAATAAAACATTTTAAACTTGCAAATCTCTTGAAAAGCTTTTGTGTCGGTTAAAAGTTAGAACATTTTTCTGTAAAGACATATTTATCTTCAGAAATGGTTTTTTTTTTTGGCAGAGTGACAAAGTTAAAATGAATTCAGCTGGATGAGAGATTCAGGAGCCATGATAAAATGATGCTTGCTGCTCAGTGTGGTGTGTCCTCACTTTTCTACCCATCTCATTCCATCACATTAATCAGCGACTCATCCTGCCGTATCTCTTCCTCCTCCTCCAGGTTTCTCTGTTCATCCACTCTGCCTCACTCCACTGGCTTTTATTAGGACGGTAGATGGAGTAAACAGAAGCCTCTGCAGAAAGCAGACAGGAAACGTTGCCACATGTGAGGATCCACACGTTACACCACAGAGACGGCCGGGCGCTCGCTCTTAAGAGCGTTCACCTGAAATTCTGTGCACATATTCAAGCGCCAGGTCAATGTTGGGTCTGTTGAAGCACATTTTCTAGTTCAGTGAGCATCTACCAAACATCCTTTAACAATGTGTATGTTTATAGAGGCAATCCCCTGTTTGCGCACCTAAAACTTAGACAGAGACACCGTTTAAAAAACCCAAACATTCAGTTTCCAGGAGGATGGCACAGCAGGAGTGGGTGTGTGTCTGTGCGCAGAGAGCTGCTGTGCGGCGAAGCCTTTCTGAAGCATACAGGTTCAGATAAAGAGGCCTGGAGCATGTAATCATGTCCCTGAAGTAGGCGGAGAGAAAAAATAAACCACTTGCACAAGATAACAGGCACCGTTTAGTCTGCATGTGGAATAAGATAGAGAAGGAATGAAGAAGGCCAATGGAAACCAGAGGAGAGGATCTGCAAGGAGAGGATACAGTATTATCCTAAGATACATACAGAGCTGGTTTTCAGGAGTTGTTAAGAGAGTTGGGAATGGCGACGATTCCTCTAGTTTATTGCATGCCTGCTTTATCAATACCAGAAACAGTTTGGATGTTTTTGTTGGGATTATTTTCCTGTTAAAAATAAAAGTCAAAGTGAGTCCAAAAACCTAGCTCAGAATCAGTTTCATTGGCCAGACAAACAAGACATTTGACTCCAAATAAGATAAGCTCTTAGGAGTACAACACAAGTACAGCACTAACTTCAACAAAAGGAAAAAATATTACTATTAAAACCTTTTAAATAATTAAATATGACTGTCGGTTGTATGGTCCAATAATCCTTCTTCGTCTTTCTTCCATGTGGTTTTGCACAACTGTTAACCGAACAGCCCCAAAGCATCATGCTGCCACCACCATTTTTGTTTATGAATAAATTGAAACTCAGAAAATTAACATACAGGTTGTTTATAACCAATTCAGTTCTTTACACCACAATCCATTCGTAGAAATTCACTTGCAACCCAGTTTGAGAACCAAAGCCTGAACCTTTTTTACAAAGTATTTTCAACGAGAGAATGATCACAAACACGCTGGTTAGTCCAGCAGGTTAACATTCATCTTCCATAATTTAACTTCATACAAAAAGTTTTTTTGTGTGCTTACAAGTTGTGTCTGTAGTAGCAGAACAACAAGCGATCTATGGCCAAATTTTTTGCCAGATTTATGAACAAGGTTCATGGGAAAAAAGGACAGTTCGTCAGTTCATTAAGGGTCATCTACTCAACTATTAAATTATAAAAATATTTGAGGCAAAGTGTTGAAAATTTTACTTTATGAATTAATTGCGTTGCCAGTTTGCTTAACATAAGGAATGGCTTAAATAAATCCTAAAAAAACAACTAAACATAAAGTTACCTCTCCAAGCAGACTTTGGCCTCTCATTTCCTTCTGCCTACTCCATCTTCTTCCTCAGGCAGACTAAACGGTGCCTGTTATCATTTTATGTCTAAACAGAAACTGCGAAAGAAGAGTTCAAATTACAGAAACCGACAGGAGGCGAAACAGGTCAAGATAAAGCATTTCATTTATTTCATTGTCTCACATTCTGAGTTTTAAAATCCACAAGTTTAAAGTGAGTCGCAGCCACCGTATTTCAGTAATGACGGACAGAAACAGTAAAAGAAGAAAAGAAGAAGAGGGAATTTACCAGGCAAGCTCAAATCCTACAACGTTTTTATCCTTAAATAAGACATCAGTTTTTCAACCATTCATAAATCCTATTTTTTTAGCCAAGGGTTCATTTAGGAAGCAAACACCCAAAAAAAAACATAACCTTTATAAAGTTTGAACTGTTTGATTTGAGAAAACAGTGTAAATACAAATCTTCTGACTTTGTTTCCAACCAGTAAGTTGATGAAACTTAAAAAAAAACAACAAAAAAAACAGTTAAGATAGAGCATCAAAATTCACACAGCAGATTAAAAAAAAACAGGACAATGTATTTATTTTTTTTATTAACCTGAACCTTTGGAACCATGCTAATACTGTCACTGCTGAACTCAAAGAACAACAAGGAGACTGAACGCGTTTTCATTCACTTAAATGCAACGTCACTCAATACGAACCTCTTCATCACAGACTGACAAAAGAAAGGATTAGGACTTGTTATGGAGCAGATATGATTCTCTTGTGCATACGTTCGAAAGAAAGAAGAAAAATATATCTATATTTATACAGAACATTTACTTCTCAGAAAGAACCCTTTGAGTAAGGTCAGATCCGACCTTCATACCTTTAAAGGGACAATCCAAGAGGGAGATGTTGGGAGGGATTATTTGAACCGGATTTTAATCTGGATGACAAAACTGAAGCAAGAATGTCGTTTTCCCAGAAGTACAAAAGTAATCGAGATCTACAGTAAATCTGTGTGTTTCAGTAAAGGTTCTGTTGCAAGATGTGTTGTTGATTTTTATACATTTTTTCAAACATAATAAATGACAAACTATAACGTCACAGGAATAATTAAACACACTCGTTTACGACAGAGCAATTTCCACGTGCTTGCCCATCGCTGGTAGAGAGAGGTGAAAAGCCCAGGAATACATTCATCTGTAATTGAAGCAGCGTAATTTCACACTGAAAACGTAGGAAAGTCTATGTTTTCAATCGCAAATAAAAAAAAAAAAACAGAAGAACATTTGAATAGAAATTAACAAAACAGATGCAACTCAAACATTTTTGTTTATACTCTGCTTGTCAGGATTTAATAGTGTTGTTTTTACCTATGAGGATTCTAAAGAAAATAAAGAAAGTTATGGACAACCCTAAGCATTTTATTCATAAGACTGCTTTGAAAGAACAGTTTCCTAAGTCAGATGGTCAACCTATATCCCGTAATACAGACCACTACAGCAGATCAGTCCTGCAAAGAGGGATCAGCATTAATAACTTTTTTTTTAAAGGAATGGGAATAATATGAGTAACAACAACTTTTAATTGTCATGACACATAGATCTTTTCATCTTATCTACCTTTTAAACCAGGAAAGACGAGAAAACATTAAATTCTTTTAAGGCATTGTTTGTTGATCTTCAAAGGTCAGGCAGTGGATATTAGGGGAATCTGGCTGCTTAAACGTATCGTATTTGACAAAAAAAAGGACTAGTGTTAGGTATTTAATCCTTCATACAAATGATTAAATATTTGTTCAACAAATAAACCTTGTGGCACTGCATTTCATCAAGAACGCTTAAAAATACTTGGAAGAAAATGTTTTGAAATAAAATCTCGTGGCATCTACAAAAAAAAACAACTTTGAAAATAGAACAAGACCTGGTGGGTGAGGCGCAGCTAAAAAAACATAGAACGATAGTAAGGATTATGGATGATCTGCAATGTTTGTGCAAAGAGATACGGTCAAAGATCTCTCATCATTTCTGCTCCAAATGTGCACCGTTATCCTAGAGGACTGGAAAAAAACACAAATTTATCGTGAGGCTTTTTACCAATCTTTACCAGACTTGCCTGTAGTTGTGGAAAGTACTGAAGTCATTTGGGAATATTTTTTTAATCAAACAGAGAAAGGAACAAAAACGGACTAAAAGTTACAAAAAAGATAGCAGCAAAATGATGCAAAAAAGTGAAAGGCAGCTGAAATAAACACACTTGAACTAATCAAAAAAAATGTGGCAACAACGTGCAAGTCTAGCATGAGAAACAGCCCGGCAAACCCCGAATCGTTTCTGTACTCTCTTTTGTCTCAGGCTGAAAACATATTCCCCAGAGTGGAACCGCAGCTTGCCAGGACTTAAACGATGGTCAGTGCAGCAGTGCTTCCTTTCTACGAAGAGTTAGAAAAATATATCTATTCTGATTTTATCTGCCAATAAAGCACTTGAAACTGACCACGGGACGAGATTTCTTTTTCCGCTGGCACTATTTTTTGATATGGAAATGTATTTTTTGTTTATGTAACAACTAAAGCACAGAGAATTTCTTCAACATTAATTTTTTCCCCTCGTTTTGGGACAATTATGGCAGCTTGCAGGACACGTGTAATTATTGTTATTATTCTTTTCACACTCAATGTAACGTGTTTGAATTCTGCATGCAAATAATTGTGATTTTTTTTTCAGTCAGTCTGCGAGAACGTGTGTGCAAAGGTCGGTCAGCAGCTGTCCTCCAAAGCATTGACGACCTGTTCCAAAATGTCGGGGCACCGGTCGGCGATTTGCTGCAGGACCTGATTGGCGTACTCCTGAAGCTCCGCCCCCTCCTTCTCACACAATGCCAACTCCGCCTCCAACTGAAAGAAACAGAAAAAATATGTAACACAAAAATATACACTTGTGCTTTATCTTCATTTCATCTTTTATAAAATAAAAGAAACTTTTGAATTTTAAATTTTCAAGTAATTGAATCCTTAAATCGTGGAAACAATCAATGCTGTTGTCTTTTCATTTAAACAAGGATTATAATGCCAGTCTGCGGCTTTTTGGGCATCTTCATGTAAAAATAATTCTCTGGACTACATAATCTGTAACTCTTAAAGCAAGTACTAAATGCAGAACCTTTAGCATACAATTTGTGAATATTAGCCACCATTTAGGGTCGAGCTGGTTAAAACTAGTGATACATGGCAAGGTTTTCAAATTTTAAGGTTTCGAACGGGTTGACATCATACTGTTCCTACAGTATAAAGTCCTTTTAATGAAATGCCAGTGAAAATGCCAGAGTGTGTAATGCTGGCGCTGCCTCCCAAACCTTATACAAAAAATGTCCGTTTAGGGGATTTGTTAGGTGTTTTGAGCAGACCCAGTAAAGAAAAAAAAAGAAAAACCACAGGTCAAACTTTTAAAGGTGTCTAGAGTCCAAAAAGAAAGTAATCCCTTTTTAATATTCTTTAGGTTTTTATGGTCTCTGTTCAATTGGTCGGTCAAAAAGAACACAAGAATGTTAAATGATGGCATTTAAATTGCAGTTTTTTTTCCGTACGTCATGATGAAGTTCTCCATACTTTACAAGGCCTTGTTACCCCTTTTGTAAAATCTTCTGATAAGTCAATAAAATTTTGATAAAGCAGTAACTTTAACTGTGATCTAAATGTTCCTTTTTCAAGAACTCATCAATTTATCCAACAGAAGCTTAAAATGAGTCATATATATGCATTCCTCGTTGTTTATGTTGTTTATCCTAATAAACAGATACTTGTAGGTAGACATCAGTTTTACACTCATATTTTTGATTGGTATCATCAGAAATCTTAGGTAAAAATATACAGAATCTCTATCTGTAAGAGTGTAATTGAAATTGCTAAATAGAAACTAAACAGTTTAGACCGTTTTGTACTTTAAAGTTCAATGTAGTTTATCAGTGTTGTGGCGGAAACTCAGCAGAACCAAAGGGGGCGCCATTACCACCCAACTGGATAGCTAGCATCATTCATATTCATAAACAGGACTGATTATTGTCCCAACATGAGCTACATACACTCGATGTAAGACTAATTATTCCCTGACAATATTTGAGAACACAGACTGACGACGTTGCAATTGAGCCTTCAGTGCCGCCTACTCAACCCCAACGCTAAGTGATACAGATACAACACAAATACAGACACTTACATTTATGCAGAACAGTAATCTAAAAACACCGGCGTTTCGATCCTTCCCCTAAACAGACTGGAACATTTCTCCAGCCGAGCGATATTATTTTCTTTGGCCGCGGCCGAGCTGAGACGTCAAATCTAACTGGCTTAATGACCAATACATCTGTATCAATATGAGCGCCGCTTAAACACTCGTGTAACACAAGCCTACATTTATGATGGCGTGTGTGCATGTGAGGCCTCGGTCAGATACTGGCAAATATCCCTTAATTATATCTGAACTTCTTCGTTCTCCTTTCATCTTTTCGCCAGAGAAACCTCAGTGGCATTTTATACTACACTGGCGTTATTCATGTGCAGAACTGCTCTGAGCAATAACATTAATGATTAATGAAACTCTGCCTATAAAGCACACGCATATATTGCTGTTTATTCATACATTGGGCCTTTTTATTATTGGAGAAAGTGAAATAGATGGTATTTTTCTTTAATAGCAGGGCATGTTTGAAAGTTGGCCCACAGTAGGGACTAAAAGTCAGGATATCTGAAACCAGTTTGAAACATTTCTATTAAATTCTGGCTCTTGTTGGTGCTCGGGTTTGGTTTGTGTGCTTTTGAACAGTTAATCTGAATTTAGACATGGTCAAACAAAAACACACAAACAAAAAACCAACATAGTTATTACACTAAGTAGATAAAATCTACAATCTATTCATTACATAAAGGTTTTGCTGCCAATGCAAGTCAGTTTAGCAGAAACGGTTTCATACAAAGATAAGCAGCAATTATTTACGTTGATTGATAGAAATCAAAGATTTATCACAAGCTGAGACTAAATAAATAAAAGTTACTATTGAACAGAGTTTTAGGGGATTTTCTGTGACAAATGAATGCTAAATTTTATGGTGAACGTTACTTTTTTTTTTTTACAGATTTTTACTCGCAGAACAAACTTAAACCCCCTATATGATATTTCTTTACTTTTTATTCGTCCATCATATAAAATCATTTTGTTCATGCTTGCATTTTAACTACGACTCATGTCCTAAGTGGAGTGATGCAACAGAGCAGATGACGTGCTGTTCTGGGGTTTTTAAGGGGTTTATGATCCATTTGACCTGTGACAGAAGCTGCTTATTGTCCTCTCAGTCAAAGAAAGAGCCGAGCTGCTTTAGAGAAGGCAGTTCATTTGTGATGGAGTGGTAAATGTCTAAAACAGACTGGTTTACCCATGCCTGTCCTACTGGAGGGCTGTTTGTGGTCGTTGCAATAAATTACATATCCATTTGTGAGATGTTGCATTCATAGAGAAGACTTTGAATATACATTGATGAAGGGAAAACAAGAAAATAGAAGAGATGGTAGAAAGAAACAATGCAGGCTAGTTTAATGCCATGTTAAGGAGAAGCCCATTTTGGAGACTTCCCCCACTACACAACTCTAGACTTACAGTCCGCCTCAGTCACCCTTGCCAGGCGACGGATATAAGAAACATATGCTTCGAAAAAGTGCTGCGCACCACCGCAAAGACCCTTTTGAGGAATATGGAAGATTTTTGGGTTAAAAATTGCACTGGATTATCAAACCTTTGAGGAATCCCCACCACATGGCAGATAGCAAAAGTTAAGATTTCAGGAAAAGTTCTGAGCACATAGTCCAACTCTTATCACGGTTATCTGCAAGCTAATAGTTTTCACCTTGATTTTTATCATTTCATATCAGTTCTACTGACCCTATCAGGCTGCAGAGACCTTTAAGAGTGTCAGATTGAGGGAGTGAAGGATTTGGAGGACTTTTCTTTTACAGCGAACAAGGGTGCCAGCACTAGCATCACTTTGACCGTGTTTTTTAGGTAATTCAACTTAATTGCTTTACATTTTAAGGTGCAATCTCCCAGGAAAACACAGCAGTAAAGATAAGGCGAGGAGGCGATCGAGGAGAGATAAACGCTTATCCCAAGCGACCTTGACCCACGCTTGAAAAAATTTGCAAATAAATAAAATAAATTGGTAAAAAATATGGTAAAAAAACAAAAACTTTAAAACTGAAGCAAAAGTTGGTTTTCTTTATATGAAGACACAATAAGGACAGGTAACTAATATACTGTTTAAATTTTTCTTGTGTGACATATTTGAATGAAAACCAAAAGTAGAGCGTCTCCAGAAATAAGATTGACGTAAAAGAAATAGTAATAACATATTCAATAAACTGCCTCTTCAATTATTACTTAACATAAAGAAAACATTCACCAATCGAATGCCAGCTATCGCATCTTTCTATGCATCTAAAGATGACTAAAACGGAGCATCAGATGTGACAAGAATATGATGATGGAGGTCAGAATAGCCATGGGTTCGACACTACAGAAAGGCAACAGCAGCTCCAACAACCCTTAGTTATGACCAAGATATGCAGGATTTAATCTCTGAAACCACAGAACCTCGGATAAGACGCGCTATAGCAGCAGAAAAACACACCTGATAGCGATCATGTCATAAAACAACAGGAAACTGATTATAGTTCCTAAAGTAGAAGAATAAAGGATGCAATAATGACACATATTAATTTGTGCTGCAACATTCAGAGGTTCAGAACTGTGTAAACAATACAAAAGCATGGATTCATCCATTAAATACCAGCAAAACCAATATTTTGGAGTTGTTTAATTTTATCACCATCATGGATAAGATTCTTTATAGCTAAAATAAATAAGTAAGGCCTTTTTTTTATCTGTGTCATGTGATTCACAATAACTTTATGGTTTTGGATTTAAAATTAAAGCACTTTGAATTGTCTTGTACACGAAAATGTGCTATACAAATAAACTTGCCTTGCCTTGGATTTCTTTCTTTTGTGAAAGCTAGGAAGTAGGACAAAAGAAGAGTTGATCTTGAAGCAGTTTTCAAACCTCATAGTTATTCAAACCAAAGCTTCTTACATTAAACCTTCACTGTCTGTTCCTTCCTGCTGACTGCAGGAGTTAAGAGGGCAAAAGCTGCATATGCTCAGAAAATCCAGGGACACTTTTCCTCCCAGGATCCACAGAGCATGTGGAAGGGCATCAAGTGCATTACAGACTACAAACCTAAAACTGCACAATGCCCCAAAGACCCCTCCCTGCCTGAGGCTCTCAACCAATTCTACGCCCGGTTTGACAACTGTGACACCCTCCCCAGCACCAGAATAACAACTCCACCAGGAGAAGAGCCCATCAGCGTGACTCCAGCAAAAGTAAGGAGGACGCTGAGGAGGATCAACCCCCGGAAAGCTTCTGGCCCAGACAACATCCCCGGACGGGTGCTGAGAGAGTGCGCGGACCAGCTCTCAGACGTGCTGGCGGACATCTTCAACGCCTCCCTCATCCAGGCAGCTGTCCCCTCCTGCATGAAGACCGCCACCATCATCCCGGTCCCCAAGAGCTCTGCAGTGACAGGTCTGAATGACTATCGGCCAGTAGCCCTCACACCGATAGTCACAAAGTGCCTCGAGAGACTGGTTCAGACTCACATCAAAGCCAACATCAGCGTCACCGTTGATCCACATCAGTATGCATATAGGAAAAATC
>JAVLVB010001023.1:2313122-2329503 GCA_032876305.1 Orestias chungarensis | reverse complement strand
TTTTTTTTTTTTTTTTTACAGCAGCCATTAAAGCTCCATTATCATGATTGATCATTATCTGCCTTACACGGACACACACAGACACGGCTGAAACAGCTCGTGCCCCGTGTTCATTCAGACACAGGTTATCAGCCCGAGAATGAGGATGACGGGTAAGATGTGTGCGCGCGCTGACCTCCTGACACATGTTGCAGGCCTCGAACCTCTTTACAGAGGAATGCTAATGTTTTCTGAAGAAACCATAAGTCAGCGAAGCAAGATAGGAACATGAGCTAACACTCACAGAGGAGAACAAAAATGAGGGGGAAGAGAGGAAACGGAGAAAGGGACAGACAGATGTATCATCGTTCAACAGAGGACGTCTCAATGACAGTTTTTCATTTACAGTAACTTAAGCCAAATGTTTGTCTCCGTCTACTCCTTGGCTGTTTATTTAAACATCAAAACTTCCTCATCTTTTGTCTCATTTAACAGGAATTTTCTGGGCAGTGAATCTCGCCTCTTCGGGTCAGGGAGAGATCATTGGGGGCTCGCGGTTAAACCTCCAACTAACACCGTACAGTGCTTTGCGAAGTATTCACCCCCCCTCCACTTGAACTTCTTCACATTTTGTCACATTAGAACATCAAATTTTCTGTGCAAAGTGAAAGGAAAAATCTTCCTCACTCTTACATATGATTCCCCTCCAAATCAAACTTAAATTATCTTCAAATCCAGTAACATGAATCTACATCTTGTGTGAAGCTATCAGGGAAAACATTTATGACTAAACAGCATCAAGAAGACACAGCGGACAGGCCAGGGATAAGGTTTAGGAGCCCTTAAAAGCAGACTTAGATAATTATGCAAGAAACAGTGAACATTGCACTGAGATCTGCTCATCCATGCAGTGCAGAGCATCGACCAAAGAAGCAGCGAGAAGGCATATGGAGACCCTGGTGGATCTGCAGAGATCTACGTGAAAGGGAGAAGAATCTGCTGTCAGATTAACTTTGACTTTGTTCACTGCTAGTTGTTGAAAATAAGTCATCAGAAGAACCAAGTGTTCAGATCAAAACATGTTCAGCTTATTAGTCCATGATATGCAATCATGGTCCGCTCAATTTTCTAGAGATTTTTGTTAGATGTTATTGCACCAATGGTGGTTCTACAAAGTATTGACTCACAAGCGTCTTAGATGAAATGGAGGCCAACTCTTTCAAATTTCTATCTTTGAAAAAAAAAATAAAAAAAATCTTTTACTTCTTTCCAATGTTTCTTGGTATATTGCATGAAATCATGATGTAATAAAGAAAATTTTCTATACAGCAGCAAAATTGCTGAACCTATACAGGAGTCAGACTGTTTTGTGTAAACCATATGGATGCATTTACCCAAGAAAATCTAGAAAAAAGGAGTTTTAATGACATTTTAAGCTTCTTATATGAAGTACACTCTTTAAGTGAGTTTAAACTGCAAGGAAGCAAGAATCTGCTTCCTTAAAAAAAATAAAAACTCACGTAAAAGACATGAAGAAGGAAAATGATTCAGCTCAGAAAGAGAGTGAGAGGATAAGGAATATAGAAATGTCTAGTGGTAATATTTGTACCTATTTAAACTCCATAATGAAGAACATTATATGAAGTAAAGTCTAAAGCAAAGGAGAAACGCTAAGAGCCGCAGTGGAAATAATATTAGAAGCAACAAAAAATACAAATTGCCCTCTACAGACTTCGGTCCCTCTGCCGGTTTCTCATTCAAAACATTTTGCTCCAACAGACTACAGTGTGTGAAATGCTTCACAAGTTGGCCGCCGGCGCTGCACCAAGCCCAAAAGTGCCCACATTATGTCCAGCACAGTCGTAGAGGAGGCAGCTCAGCTAATAACAGCAGCTAACGAGCTGTGGTGGGAATAGTGCTTGACGACTTGTGGCTAAAATCGCTCCTGGAGGACTAAAACGTTGCACTCTTTAACATCTCAGAAGCAAGTGTTTGGCAACAGTTGGTAATTTTATTTTAATAGGCAATTTAATAAGCTAAACTCACTTTAGGAAGAGATTCATATTTACAAGCTCAGACTTCAAAGATTTCCGCCATCCAACAAATAGGGCTTGTGAATCTTTAGCTCGCATTCTAACTACATGAAGGGGCTTCAGAGGGAAGAGAAGTTACAAGGCATACAAACAAGGCTGAAAGCTTAAATTGGCCCTTGAGGACCCGATACGCAGCCTGGACTGACAATATAAACTGCCGCAGAAGTAAACAAGGAGAAGACTGCACCGGTAATTGCGTACAGTCTTTGTGAGACAATCTAAGGAGGATAAACAGCTCCAAAGTGCGATTTTTATTTTCTAGTTTAGTTCCAATGAAACTTTTAAAGTAGAAAATATACATCACTTCTAAAAAAAAAGCAACAACAATAATATTAATAATGTTGCCTGTAAATTATTGCTTCTTCTAACAGTGACAATTTCAATAATGTAAATTAAAAAAAAGGAGAAGTTAACAATTTCTTCACAGGATTTTTTTTTTTTTTCAAACATAGAAACTCATAAGAAAGCGATACCAGTAATTCACCAGAATCCTGTATTGGTTTGTGGCGGATGTGGGAGTGTGCGCATGGTCTTCAAAGTGTAAGATGCATTTACATCTGCATCTGCTTATTTCGCCTCATTTCATGCTAGAAACATGAATAATACTTAAAATAGTTCAGTTTGAGTCTTCTGCCGTGACGACTTCCCCAATGAAGATCGTTAGTGTCCGCCTGCTCTGTTGACTATCAGGGGAAAGATTGTTAAGTTCATTGTTTAAAAACGAGAAGACCACAAAAACTATCCTGTTGTTACTTCCTTTTGCGTCGTGCAGAGCAGTCCCTTCTCAGTCTGCTGCACATTTCCAGTCAGCTGGCTGAAAGGAGGTCGAATACTTTTCCCTTGAATACAATATGGACAGATTTCCGCCATCCTGTAGTGAAGCATCTACAAAAAGCATTGCTTGTACCAAAGAATACCAAGGCTTTAAAAAAATAAACTGTGTAAAATAGTTTGTGACTGTCCCTTAAGAGTAATACAGCTCTGTTCCTTCTGCCCATGTTAGCACACTGCTGGCCAGCAGGCTGAAAGAAAGGCTATTTCACTTTTTTGTGCTTGGGGATAAGTGTTTTACAGCGAATATGAAGTCAATTCTTCCAGTGTAGTCGCTACAAAATGTTTGAACTTGTTGAGGGAAACATCTGCACCACTTAGGCAGGAGAAAAGTGTGAAGCTGGACCTCGGTTATAGCCAACTCCGGGGACCAGCATTAAGTGGGAACGGAATGAGAGTGACAAGCAGCTTTTTGCACTTTTTAGTTTGTGTGTAAATTGAAGTCTTTGGCCTTCACCTGTCGCCATCGCCAGCTTGTATTTACATTACTAGGGAAGGAGCAAATAGAGGGAAACACAGCAGTGGGGAAGAAAGGGAGCAGCTGAAGTGAGAAGAAGAGAGAGTAGGTAGGAAAGGTAATATGAAAAGGAAGAATGATAGATGGGTTTACAGTGCTGGAGAAAAGCGATGGAATGGACAAAAGGAAGAGTAAGAGATAAACAGAGAGAGGGAAAGTTCAAAGGTGAAAGGAGAGAAAGACAGAAAAAAAAGACAGGCATGTGAAAAGAGGTCGTCTGGTAGAGCCATTAAGCCTGGATTCAATAACTCTAAAAGACCAGCAGTTTCTCAGTAATGACCAGCGAAGGCCAAAGTGTGCGCATATGATCGCACGGCTTATGAGACCTGGTTGAGTGTGTGACCGAATCTGAGGAACTAGACTTTTACCCCCATCTTGGTATGTTTATACAATGTTGGCCAAAACGTCTCTCGTAAAATACAAGTTGAAGTAAATTGTTTAGGTATATCAAGTTGGGTGTAGTTTAGAGCTTTTTTTCCCCTTAATGCAGCAGGAGATGAGTCAATCTTTTGTACTTTAAGTGATAACTTTTACCTTATCCTCATGTGTGATTGTATGCAATAGTCACAATGGTCACATGTGCCATAACTTAGAGATGAAACAATCATCCTTGGAGGGGGAAACAGAGATGCTAAATGAAAAAGACTAGACTGGAAAACCCAGACCACAACACAGAACAAATGCATGAGTCTGAGTGTCTGTAGGACCTAAGAGCCTGGATTTAAAATTTTGATTATTGTTGCCCTTACTGTTTTCATACTGCAGGATAATTGAAAATCAGCTTTCAGTCATCCAAACTGTAAAACTGGTCTTTATTTAAGAGTTTCAGGTCGAAAGGCATTGACCATTGGGGCGTCTAGATGCATGCAGGTTTCAGTTGTATTTATCATTACATTCAAAAGTGTTTCATTGCCTCACAAACTACAAGAGAGGATGTAGCTCATTTCCACTACGACTGAATGTTTTATTTACAGCGGATGCTAAAATCCTACTTACGCAGAAACACATGCACACAGCTGGACTTCCACTCCCATTGTTAACTGTGTAGTTACGCTCTCCATTATCAGCGGTGATGTTTAAGTTCCAGCTCTGCCCTGTCCTGTTTTTGTGTTTTCTGTCAATCACAATTCACCCAATCTGTGACCTTAAAGCCACGTGCCGGCTCTCAGGCAGACACAGCGACGGACACACATTGTTCCTGCCAGTCGGGGAACAGGGCATCATTTTGCTCTGGGACACCAGGGGATAAAACTGGAAAAACAATGATAATACGCACTGGAAACTGAATATATTTTCTTGAATATCTAGAGCAAAGGAAACTCTACAAGTTAATATGGACACTGGCATGAGGAAAAACAAAATCAAAAATCAAAATGATACAAATAAAATGTATATTTGCAAGTTTTTAATATTACTCTTAAAAAATGTTGAAGTAAATAAATAAAGACAATTGAACAAAATAGATTCATACTTCATACAGTATCATATATATATATATATATATATTAATAAACTACTTTTCTAATAAAGCATCTTTTCAAAACATGAACCTTAAAAAAACACATTTAGATCAAGACCAAGGGTGAACTGGCCAGGAAAGCAAGTAGCTCACCAACTCAAATGGATAATAGTGTAATATTTTTATCTTTAATTTTGTATAATTACAGCTTTAGGCATCATCATAATTCAGAATTAAAGCCATTAAAACAAGTGTTATCTTATTACTCTTGCATAATTATTCTGTTTTATATTCCTCACTTTGTGACTTGTTCTAATGAAATTAATGAATTTTACCGAAGTATTGCAAGGTATGTTGTAATATATCACGTACTTTTTTCTTCCACTGAACTTTCAGCACTGTAGCTAATTTCAATTCACATTTTTTTTTTGTAGAAATAAATAAATAAATCCAAATTGAGCAACAAGATTGTTCATACCATGAATCTAAGGCCAGCCCTATCAGACTCCTGTTTGAATGACTTATCACCCCAAAGCGACCTGCGTATGTAGAACAATGTAGAAGTTAGACTGTATATATTTACAAAAGTAATCATTGATGCAGCAGTCTTTGGATTGATTTTACAAGTTTTAAGTAACTAGCTGACCGCATCATCACAAAACAATAACAAGATAAAGAAAGCTGGTAAAAAAAAAACAAAGCAAAAATTGGTACAGCTTGCTTCCGCCACATTCAACACATTCGGCTTCTTCTGGTGCCGAAATATGACACATTTGTCACGTTAATGGCAAACGTACTAAAATTGGTAAAACAAAAAAGTTCAGACTTTTTTGGGTGGTGGAAAAGATCAGAAATGCTGTGAAAAATTGAGAAAACAAATTAGATTTGCGTTGTATATTCCTTCTGTGTTAGTGTAGCCTCTGTGAATACCCAGTTCCATCAGCAATTACCTAATATATGTCACAGCTGTTTAATTAATATGTAGAACCTAAAATTCCTATATCTAATCATCTAAAAAAGTATGTTTTGGTTGATATATTCAGATGTGTTCTGATGCATCTGCAACTTGACTCAATAGCGATTATCCCACAACAGTGTGTAAAAGCATCTGATTAGGTGAGAACTAAATCAACCCATTGGAATGACACAGATATGATTTGCTCCCAAAAAATAAAATAAACACCATTTCTATTATTAAATAAAGACAATATCTATGTAAATCTTAAATACGATTTTCTCTTAACATCACAAGATCACGTTACAAGACAGACATCTCAATTCTGTAATTTTGCGGGGTTTTTTGTTTTTTTTTCATTGCAATAACTCACGCACACGCACGCACGCACGCACGCACGCACGCACGCACACACACACACACACACACACACGCACACAAACTTACCAACCTGGAATCGTTTAAATTTAAACTGATAGAGACACATGCTGACA
Organism: Orestias chungarensis; assembly: GCA_032876305.1. Lineage (NCBI taxonomy): Eukaryota > Metazoa > Chordata > Actinopteri > Cyprinodontiformes > Cyprinodontidae > Orestias > Orestias chungarensis. Next base: position 2,323,175 of record JAVLVB010001023.1, on the reverse strand, counting down.
TTTCAGCCAATAACACTTCATTCGTTTTTATGGGACCAAACACACACAAATGTATAAGCTACGGATTTAAATAGACTAACAGTAACACGTACTCTAGTGCAAACATCCACCGCAAATCCTGCAGAGCTCTTCCAAGCGTTTAAGCGAAGTGACCCCCGCATGAGTTTGCACGGATAAAAACACAGAAAATACGGTTTTCTTTTACTACCATACTTGAGACCATTATTAGGGAAAGAAAAAGACTTTCTGAGTTTGTGAGGGGCAGCGAAAAAAAATTTGATGGCAGCCCTCTTTGGTGCTCATTAGAGTCATCATTGAGCCATAAAGCTTATTATTATGACTATGGAAGAGAAGCTTGTGCTTTCAGGACAACCTCGCCGGACAACACACTGTAACTTTGCAGTTCAGTTGAGGCCAACAGAAAGATGAAACAGACACACATTAATAGAGGAAAACAGGGTTAGGATCATATTCAAAGGGAAATATTCAAAGGCGATCATTCCAAAAATGTATGCATGTAGAAGAAATTTACACAACTCATTTGCTTTCATGCATCACACAAGTCTGACTAAACAATAAAATAGTTTCTCTACAGTGTGTTACCAGCTCCAACCACATCTGGCACGATTCCTTAACATCCGTGGTTCAAGAATATCCACAATGAAAGCTTCTCGACATCCATCACTCATGCGTTCGTGCAGAACAAATATGCTTCCGCTTTATCTGATCTATCAATCCACACAGTCTCCGCATTACATGTGTGGGAAATAAGTCACCCCAGATGCCCTTCACAGTTCCGAAAGCTGCAGGCTTCATGTTGTTTATGTGTTCAGAGCTCGTTCGTACCATTAAACACTTCCGCCTTAAAATCAGAGGATTTTGAGAAAATTAATACAGCTGTGGAAAGATACGAGTGTGATGTTCCCACAGAAATTCCTACAGTTTAAATGGATCGTACTTTAATATTTTAAATTATTTTCATACAAACTACTTTCATCCATAGTTTTTAGATATAGATATTTACTAAAAACATATCATGTGATGTGGCTGACATCAGACCCATACACAGGACAAAATTAAGTTCATTGACGATTACATAAAATGCACACAATACATTTAGTCCAGAGATGCACATTCAATTGAATTAAAGTCATTATCTAAGAGTGTAAATTTTGCAAAATCAAATTTGCTAATTAGAGCTTGCATCAATTTTTTTTGTAATTTGCATTTGGAGTTTTGATGGCGTATTTGTCAGGTTGGATGGAGTTTGTTTTGTTGTGTTCTGCTCAGAGCGAACAACAAATGCTACTGTGTAGCAAAATAACTTTACAATAAGGTGACACCTGTCGTTATTAGCAGCTAACAAATTTCCCACGACAGATTAAATGTTTTACCTGAAACAAACTATAGTCAGTGTGGCAAGAAGTGTAAGATTACTAAAAGGTTTCTATCTGAAATTTTACATGATTGATGCAGGAATAAACAGACATGAATGTCAATGAAATATAAAAACAAAACGAAAAAACACTAGTAACTAATTATAAAGACTCACATTTATAATGTCAATATTAAGACGTGAAATATCAAAGATAGTAAGCATTGGTCAGCTGCAAATTCACCAGGTTATTATAGTAGCTGTTGAAATACTTAAACTTAAAGTAAAAGTAAAATAACTGTAACATTAACAGGATTATATTGTCCAGATCTGACTGGTCAGTCATCTTTGTGCTCAAAACAATTATGCGAGTTTCGTAATATTGTGCAGTACATAGAAATAAAGTTATTATAATGTGGAGTCAGGTTTTTTAGAGGAAAAAAAAGTAAAAATTATTTTAAAGGAAGAGATTTATCTCTCAATAAGTCAATTCTAAACACTATAAGTGGACATTTGCACGAGCAACTCTCTTAACAGGTGCGACACATTTGACAATCACACACAGAAGCCTTCACTGATCTTATATGGTAACTTCGCATTCATGTTACATCAGCTGTACAAATCATATACAGACATTTGTACGAGTTTCTGTTTTACATGCTATTTCAGGTTAACACTAATGGCTTTACAGAGTGCCGGGCATTTTAACAGAGCAAAAGGGAAGGCTTGTAAAACACACACACAGTCACCACAAAACAGAGAAGAGAGGCTGGCACGGTGGGGCACGGCGGTCTGGAGGGATCGTGTGCACGCGAGACTGACTGTGTATTACCCGGGTCAGCCAGGGTGATGGCGACACATGATGAAGGAAAATGAGGAACACGGGCTTGAATGAAAGACTGCCAGTGTGTTCTTTGCAATTGTGTGAGAGCTCGGTGAGTTGCAAAAAAAAGAGCACGCATGGCGCCAAGTGGCACTGCCTGACTCAGGGTGGGTTTGCACCGCGAAATAAGCAGAAAGATTGAAGTTGTAAAGAGAACTGCTGTTAGGGGGTAAACATTCCAGTGAAAAATATACCTTTTAAAGGTTTAGAAACCTCAAAAAAAAAGAGCAAAGTAATGGAGGGAATGAGAGGTGAATAAGAAATAAAGTGTGGATGCAACCTAAAAAGGGTGGTTTGGAAAAGACTGCAAAGGGCAAAATGAAAAGAAACTAATTAATGACAAAAATAGTAGGAGCATGTTTGAATTCAAAAGCTAAAAACCCTTCATTCAAGTTCATGATTCCAATCCAGGCCATTCAAGATAAAACATTTCCTGATGTCTATTCAACACTAAAGTGTGAAGTCTGTAACGACTGAAGTAAACACTTAAGGTCACCTTTAACTTTGCATTGCTGTGTGCGAAGATTACAAACTGGTCCTGTCTTTTCTGGGGTTTAAAACATCACATGAACAATTAATAATTATCTTTCAATCTCTTGTTATTTTTTCCACAGTTACTGTTAAAAGATACTGAAGGCAGCTTCATACCATGTCGAAATTAATGTATAGGCATTTCATCTCCTAGAAAAATAATAGAAATATGCTGTTTAATTTCTGAATTAATTGAACAAAGTGTTTTTTTTGTCCTTTTAATGACAAAATTAAAATGTGTTTATCCTGTTTAATGTTCCTAACAAACTAAACAGACGGATTAATTGGGATTGCTGTTGTGAGCAGGGATTAAAACTGAGATACTTTTAAACGAAAGTGAAGTGCAGGAAATTTATTAGATGGTATATATATATTTTGTTTTTAAATCTCAGCCGTACAATTGGGATGTTTGTAACCATGAGCTCTGTTTTGGATCAAATATTTAATAATAGACTGCAGGCTGCAATTCTTCTTAGATAAGCTTTAACAGTTGCCCACATAATCAGTATTAATAGAGTACGCTTTGCATTTGAAAACTAACGTCTGACCTCAAGACCACAAAATAAAGTCTGCATTTCGGGCTGATGATGAAAAATGTTGTATGTTTAAAAAAAAAAATTCTGTCTGACAAAAGTCCCGCTGATTGTTGAATGCGTGCTGCTGGGATTAAATGACAGCTCATAGCTCCGTTCCCCAAGTTTATTCGAAGCGACAGGAAACCGTGCTGCGCCATATGTGGAGCGCTCATGCTAAACAGAGACGTTTCTCAGCATTGAGACGTACAATAAGGCTTTCATGGAGACTCTAGGAAACTGGTAACCAAACCGCACAGTCTGTCACTGAGCTCCACGATGTGTGTCTGCGTCTACAGTTACCGTTTTTCAATGCATACCACATGTAGCAACCATGTTTTGGCTGATATGTTTTCAATACGGACAAAGGGGAAGCCTTGGACAGACCCAATTTGTTTAATTGAATAATGCACTGTTTGTATTGAAAGCATGAAAACAAAAGTGGTAACTAAGATAATGCAGAAACATTAAGGCATTCCCTGAACTCATGCTCGTCTTCTCACTTCCCTGGTTTTGACAGCATCATAAAACCTCTTCCACTGTCTTGTTGCTCCGTGCTGCACATGAACCCATCTTCCCCATCCTGCCAAAAAACCTGAAGCAGAGTTTGCTCCCTGCACTGTGCGCTGTGAAAACATGTCATATCCTCCATTTGTTTTGCAGCCAGGTGCTTGTCAACAGGTGACCTGCTGGAGTAAATCTTTTTGAACGTGTTGAAGGTGATGCCAAAAACCTGCCAGGCTGGCCAGTGTGGGCCTCGTCTCCCACTCACACGCGTGCCAAGACGCAAACATCAACACATGAAGTAGAAGAACACAGCCTTATATTGTAGAACCTGAGGAAAGAGTGAGTTCTGTCCAGGTTCTGGGTAATAATTAGCCTAATGATCTCAAAAAACTTTCTCTTTTCTATTTACAGTTAGGCTTATTGAAACCCTCACCTGCTCCTCTGTCATGCTGTGCAGCTGGGTGTGCCAGGAGGCGGCGTCAGAGCGGTGGTAAGCTGGGGGCGGGGCAAAGTCCTGCAATATGATTGGGTCGCGCTCCTGACACAGTGAGGTCAGGTGACTTATGTACAGCTTCAGTTTATTGCAATTTTGGATGAGGTCCAGGAGAGGAGGGAGAATCTAAAGGAGGGGAGAGAAAAATATGTTTAATTAATAATAACAAAAATGCAAGAACAACCACGATGGACGGGTTAGGAGCAAACAGAAGGTCATGCAGATATGGATGGAAGTAGGAGAAATGCAGACATGGAAAGTGCTTTAGTGTGGAAAAAAAAGTATATATATATATATATATATATATATGGAAAGTAAGGAAGGAAGATTATATAGCTGTGTGTGGTGAATGTCAGTCAGAACGGCAAAGCACACGTTTGTATAAATAAACTGGACGTGAGTTAGTGGTGACTATGGTGAAAAAAAAACAATGGCAAAACAGGAAGACAACAGCTATTAGACTAATGCAAACAGAAATGTAAGTTGTCTAATGGATTTGAATGCAACCAAAACTTCTTTTTACACCGCTTTCATATCTTGTTGTGTCACAACCACAATTCTCTACGTATTTCATAAGAGCTTGGAGCTATGGACCACCAAAAGCAGTAATACTGATGCGGGAGGAAAATTACATGTAATTTTTGAAGAAAAAACATAAATTTGCTGCTCGGCTTATAATTGGATCCTTTTGCTTCGAAACCAATATACGAAGCCCAGGGCAACCAAATGGCTTCAGAATGCAGCTGATCAACATATAGTCAACCTGTGTATAATTCAAGTTGGTTTAAATACTTGTTATTTACAAAGGTCATAAAATTACCAATTTAGATTTAATAGGATTCCTAAAACCACATATCATTCTGAACACCCAGTAAAACATAGTGATGACTCCATCAGGCTGTGGGAAACTCTGCAGCATTAATGTGAAAGCTGGACGGTGTTAATGAGAAGATGGAGGACGCTAAATACGGGGTAGTCCTGAAAGAAGAGAGCTGCAAAAGACCAGAGACTGGGGGCTAAAAGTGGAGCAAAACCTGAAATATAGAACTAGAGACACAAAGTGATGCTTTAGATGATGCCAAATTCAAATGATGGAACGGTCCAGTCACAGACATGGTTCAAACTGAAAACACATGGTAATAATTGAAATGTAAAAAGAATAGGGGTAGATTTTAGGTTCTAGATGGGCAGAGCTCATCTACAAGCAGCTCTAATCGTAGTAGAGCTTGGTTCTATAAGTACTGCATGTAAACGAATGCAAATGTGCACCAAAATCTTTCTAAATGCAAACCACATGCACCTTTTCCCCCTCCACTTCGCAAAAATGCTTTAAATTGTGTTTGTCTCAAGAAAGGCTCAATCAGTGTTACATCAAATTAACCCACACTATGTCTTTATAGTATACTGTGTTGTCTTAATGAATTGTTTCATGTTATTATGACAGTCAATTTTAGCACATTGACTTTCGATAGTCTGAGATTTGACAAAATCTTTATATCGGATGCCCTGGTTTACATTATAAACTTTAGATTCAATAAGAACTAGGATGCAGCAACAATAGCTTCATCATGTCCGCTTAGCGTGGGAACGAGGCTGGGAGGAGTGACAGAGATGTGAGCGTTTAAGGGTTCTGAGACGAGACCCCCCATGAGACTCGCCTGTGACAGACACACACTCACGCAGATAAAACAAACAGAGCAAACTCTTCCCCTTGTGGAAAACCAGGATTAAGTGCAGCGGAAGCATTTTAAGAGGGGAAGCTGTGCGAGAGTGTGTTAGTAAGCTATATTTAACGCCGCGATGGGGTCTGCGGTGGCCTTCTGTTCTCATTGTCATTCGGCAAACACACAAACAGAGTTAAAATGTGAGATCCCTTCACTCAGCGCGGTGTCTTCATTATGTCTCTGGCCTTTACCCGTCACTCTATTCAGCGTTTAGACCTGGATCTGTACATGTTATCTTGTCTCTGTGGTCTTTATTTGTTGAAGTGCATTATTAACACGGCATGTAAAACCAGATGTTCATTTTTTTTTAAATCCATTCTTATGCGGGCTTCAGTCGTAGCCTTTTTTAATATCTGTTTTTAGGTGATGCTCCTTAAATTAGCATAGGTGGAAACATAACTACAAAAAGAACATTTGTCGTAGTCTAATAAATGATGGTGTAATACAGTATTGTTTAAAAGTCGTGCTGATTTATTTTTATTTATATATATTTATATGTGTTTTCCATATCTAAAACATATTTGTTTATGAAGCAATAATTAGATCTACATTAATTGAAAGACGTAAAGCAGAGATTCACTGAAGCATAACAGGCAACTGAAGTTAAAACACATCTTTAACTAATTTCTGACAGAATCCTATCAAAAACATCTTTTTCCTTTGCGTATTTATACAGAAAGCAGCAACGTTTAACATGTAAACAGTGTTTTAACTCAAACAAGGTTTCAACACAAGGCTTTGCTTTGTTCTGACAGTTTGTAAAGGACAAGACGTTATGGGTGCATTCACACCAGGAAAGTCCTTGCCTGCTCTGGACCCAAAACAAGGAGTGTCTACATTTTTTTTAAAGCTTTCAAGTTACACATTTTATTGAGTCTATTGTACTTTTTCAAACAAAACCCCTTGTGTGATTATTATTGCTCCCATTGAACAAAACCGCTAAATTGATGAAGTTATTTAGAATTTTGATGCTTTAGTCAACAATTTCAAATGCAGTACTTCCAAAGATATCATAAAGAAACGTGCTTTAAAAACGCTAATGGAAGCAAGGTTAATGGCTATATTGTGCAGCCTTGTTTGCAACTATATTTTACACACAACATAGAGCATTGTAATATGGCATTGTATATTAAAAATATAGCTAACTATTTAAGGAGCATATCTGTTAAACTGTTGACAGCAAGCTATACCTTAGCAGATAGCCTAACAAGTGAATCCACAAATGTCAACTTGTCAAACTTGTTTTAGTCTATGAAGTTGGAAAAATTAATATAAGTATAAACAAATATATTATATTCTGCTTAATAAACTTAAAGTATTTTATTAATGTCACTCTGTGTAAAAAACAAACAAAACAGAAATTAAATACTACAAATAATATGTTCCTCCATTTTATAACATTTTAGAAGCAGGAGTAACAATTTGTCTTTAGTTTTAAATAAAACCAACTAGAAAATGGAAGTTTATTCTCATAATATAAAAATTAAAAAAAACTGGAAACAAACGTACGTATCGTTTTTTTATTATAGCAACATTTGGAAATCTAGTTGAGTTTTTGTGCTCATAGCCTTTGCATTCATTGCAATAAAAAAGAAAAACTCTCTCAGTTGTGAACAAAAAAAAAGGCCAAAAACATAAGAATGTTACTATTTAGTAACTTCATTTGATCTACAATGCTGACAAGCAAATAAATTGATGAGGATGTGGGTGGTTTTCATGCTAAAATATTCTTTGCACACTTTGTTCTCTGCACTACATCTTAAATAAAAGCTGACAGGGAATCAAAGTATATGTCACCTTTAATTTTCTCTTATTGACATCTACCATAAAAAAAAATTAACAAACACCTACACACTGGATGCAGTCCTGAGTTGCTCCTCCACAAGTCAAGACAAAAAGACACCTTCTTGGATGAATCCAACCAGTTTCTTACATGCTTACACTTAATTTATACCTCCAGACATGTACTGCAGTAAACACAGACTTAAATGTACTGCTATTCAAATACAGAGAGAAACTATAGTTGCAGCATTTTCCAGGGAAGGACTGTGCTGTGTATTTCCATTTAGTCGAAAAAATTAGTTACGAGGAATATAGAGTTATAAAAGACGGACTAAAACCCTGCAGGTGTGGGTTGTTAAACCTCTATGCAGCCCATACAAAGACAGTTCTACAGATTTTGCTTTATAGCCCCAAAATCAACCTAGCATGTGGCCAACAGCTGCTATCTTACACTTTCTAATTTATAATATTCTGTCAAAGAGCAAAAAAAAAAAAAATCCCTGTCAACACTTTCCAGACCTGCTGCAAAGCTCTGAGGATCAAACACGACACAAACTAGAAACATGGCCAAAGACTGGAATGAGTAAGATTGGTTGAGGAAGACGTTTTCTCTAGAAATAACAACAACAGTCATCTCTTATCTATACAAGAACACAACAAGATTTTGTATTAATAAAAAACAAATATGAAAACTTAAAACTCTGATCTGAAACTATGACTTTAGCTGTTTGTACTTTAAATATCTTTACGTTTTAGCAGTCTGGCATAAACATGATGGTCAAGCAATCAATGTGTGTGGTTAATGGGTCTGCAGCGGTTTTCAGTGTCTTGTGAAATATTCCCAAGGGAGGCATAGCTTTATACTGCGCGGCGAGTCAGAGTGTGAGGTTGAGCTGCTTTATTAGCCTCTCATTTGTCCCTACAGGATTCTTACTGTAGAATGAAAAGGCTCTAAAGAGAGGCATAATGCAATCTCGTCTGACTGAAGTCAAACAAAGAAAAATACTACAGCAAAACGAGGTGTCGAAATCAGAACAATTCCTTTGCATAATACCAGCTTCTTCTATATCATACGCATGCCTGGTAAAATGTATCAGAAACTCTTAAAACAAATGGCTATTATGAAGACTATAGGACGCTACTTTCTTCAGTCATTTAACAATGGTGGACCACACAGGAAGAGGGATCTCTGACCGTCTATCATCGACTCATATATCCAGTTCCTAAAAAGTACTCACTTTTAACAGTTTATGAATACTTTTACCCTTTTTATGATTAAAAATAACACCTGGAGTGCTTAGCATTCAGGCTTTAAGCATTGATTAGATGTTTAAATGATATCTACACCTTAACGGCTGGTCTTGTCTTGCTACTACGGAGTCGAACTCCAAGGTTTGACACGGCCTATCTCACCATCCTGGACCACAGACCAGAAAAATGGGTGGAATTGTCTGGTAGTGTGATAAGCTGGTTTAGATCTTATTTGTCAGAAAGGAAGTACATTGTGTCATATGGTAATTATGAATGTATGTATAAAAAAGAATGGTATTCCTCTTAGACCAACTTTTTTAACATCTTGTACAACATAAGGCAACAACCATATTTGGATAGGATATACATTTGAAAACAAACTTCAGTCTCAAGTTAATTTCAGTTTGCATTTAATACATTTTAGTTTGGATTGTTTTAATGCTTCGTTTTTGCATTTTTCTGTCTTTTCTTTGACGTTCATATTTCTACTAATTGAGTGGAAGCACTATGTGGCTCCGGGGTTAGAGAATATTCATCGTATGTAGATGCTACAGTCCTCACTAGGATGAAACCGCCCGTTCTAGCCTTCTGTCTTTGCCTTTTTTACTGTTGAGCCACTATATGGGCAACCCTGTGCCGAAAAAACACTAAACACAAATTAACAATTAGATACATGGTGAAATATAGAATATTTGCTGGTGTGTCTTTTAATTTCAAAGCCACAGTTTGCTCAATAAGTTGATCTACCCTTTATTTGAATACAAATCTTGATTAACCTGCAGATCTTCTTCATTCTCTTGGATTTAAATTACTTCGGCACACAAAGGAAGAAGACTAACCAACTTCACAGCACAAGTTCATTTTAAGGTGGTCTATCTTGCACAATTTATGGCCATAAAACGGTTCTCAGGCATGCTTGGTGTGTGTTAAAACTG
>JAVLVB010001023.1:2264576-2313022 GCA_032876305.1 Orestias chungarensis | reverse complement strand
ACACACACACACACACACACACACACACACACACACACACACACACACACACACACACACACACACACACACACACACACACACACACACACACACACACACACACACACACAAGCGCTAACTGTTTGGATGAAATGTGCTATATCAAATTAACCACCTCACACACCAGGAGAAGCGAATATAGCCGTTGGTGTTGACGGAAAGGAAGAAAGATGGTGGATGGAGTTTGTGTGAGCTGGTTGGCTAACCTCTCTCAGCAGGAAGGTGCTACATCTACTTAATGAGAGGGGATCAACCTAGATCAGATAGGGAATCTTTGGACTTTAAGCATCCTTGGGAGAAATCCCACTGGAGTGCCACGCAAGTCAGCTTACTTGGTTCACGTGGTAAATAGTATTTGCAAATACATCATAGTTCATCAACACACTTCACAAACAATTTAAAATTTATATTTTACTTTCGCTCACAATATTTTTATTTTTAACTGAGCTCTTTCGCTGATCTATTCAGGCTATTGAGTCTGAATTAGCTTTGTTTTTAGTAGTTGTGCTGCATCTTTCAAAAAGTTGTACTACAAACAGATTTGGTCGCTGTCTGCATTTCCTGTCTTTCACAATTTTTACCACTACATAAGACGTCAGGGATTCTCTGGCTGCATTAAAAATCTTATTTGCATTTCATAAATCGGCCCTGAGCGCTTACAACTAGCCTCGGGTCTCTCCGTATCCAGGGTTTTCACATTTTGTAGGCGTTTGAGGTTCCCCAAAGTTACCAGCCCTATTCCACCAGAAGTGAGATACTTAGGCAAAATATGTATTTTTTTGTCTAAAAATAACATTTACTGTTCATTTCAGCAACCTGTGAAGCCTAATAAAAACTCTATGTTCAGTCCTACTTAAAGTTTAGAAAAAGATCAATTAACAAATGGGGATTCACTTATGGAGATGTTACCGATGCTACTGCCAGGCTAATTTAAGCCGTATTTGAGGCACAAAGGCAAATATACAATAATCAAGAAGGAGAGGAAATTCAGTAGAATCAGTCAACATTGAAAGATTTTCCTGATTTAAGACTGACAAATGAAAAAAGATATGTTATCACAAAGTCATGGATGAAAGGAGGAGGTAAAACAAGAGAAACGAGATGATTACACCAAAAAAAGTGACCAGATCCAGTGAAAGAGGCTCACCCTTCTGTACAAAATAGCAGACTGAGGGTGAGAAAGAAGGCATGTGATTTGGCTAGGCCCAAATGCCCTCCTCATCGTCCTATTGGTTAGTTCAGTCCAGCCGTAGGGTGAGTTCAGAAAAAGCAGGGAGTTAGTTTTTAAAGATACCGTGAGTGTAACATAAGCAGGGCAATCGTTGTTTGAACATATTGTACAGTAATGTTAACATGTTAAAACAAACGAAACAAGCAGATAAAAACAGGTTTGTGGTGTTGGTTACCTGGTCGGGGGACGGCTTGTGATTGTTGGGTTGCTCAGAGTTTGGAGACGTCACCTTCAGATGGTCGTCCTCATAGTTTTCGGCCATCAACTTCATCCTGTTCTGTGTCTGCATAAAGAAATTATGAGTATAAACTGAACTGTTGAAAAAGAACCGAAACAAATATGCTTTCTTATCTATGAAAAAATAAACTTCAATCACACCCACTGCTGTGACATGCTAAATGTAAGTACAGTTTAACCGATAAAGCAGATTAACAGAACCTGGTAATTTGTCGCATGGAGGAAGATTCACACTGACTAATTTTAGGCCGTAGGCACAGACCTGTAAGTAACCATACACAAATCAGGTTCACACTTCACATCAGCGCACAGTTATCATTTCCTTTCTTTTCTCCCATCATCACTTTGTCATCATCTCCTCACTCCACTAACTATATTCCTACTAAGATCTTTTTTTTGTTTGTTTTGGTCTCCTCCTCTCGTCTCACAGCTTCATGTGTTTCACACGTTTTCGTTTTACTTTGGGTTTTACAGTAGGCCTGTAAAGAGTCGTGGCGGGGATTTAGAGATAAAAAAGTAAGGGAGGGCCTGGTTCCAAATCTGTTGGTGTTGTACAATCTAAATCCCCTTAGTCTCTCAGTGAGCACTTCAAGGAGCCGGGGTTTAAAGAGACCAGACTCAGCGTTTGTGTGTGCACTGAATATCTGACAGTAAGAAAGAAAAATGTTAGATTTCAAAGTGTCTGTTTTAAGACCATATGAAAGATTGAATATTGTAAAGTTAAGGAAAAAAAAAAAACAGAACTGTCAACTCACAGATTCCAAATCATTAAGAAAATGGTGACTTCAGACTAAGATAACTAGATTAAATACGTAAAGCAGTTTGAAATTATAGTTTCATTTATTCAAAAACTATCTAGGGTGACTTATCAACACGGCTTGTTCTCCAGACACACAGAAAGAAGACACCCATATCCGTTTCCTAAAGGATTTTGTGAAAGGGGCTCCAGCGTCTTGTCCAGCAATTAAAAAGCTGAGGAAACATGATGCAATTGTTTCCTCCTCGACAGCAGGGCTAAAACTCATGATGGAGGCGCTGAAAAACTCCCAAATTCCACAAATTGTAAAGAAACACCTTCTACAGGGACGTGATGCCCTTGGTGGTACCGTCACCATTGAGTCATACCGGCTTTCAAGATTTGCCAATATTGAGAGCCGGCAGTACAAATCTAGACTGAATAGGATCTGGACAGAATTAGAGTTCCCATTGTCTAAGAGACAACCAAAAGATTAAGTCTAAAGATAATCATCAGCAGGAAAAAGTTAACAACCTCGGTAGCATCTAAAAAAGCAATAAAACCAAAGCAATAATATTAGGCAAAAAGGGAGACATGAGGTTAATGAAAAAGGAAGAAAAAACTGTGAAAAAAAAATCCCAATTTTTTTTATCTGGCCTTCCTTTAAATCTTCTCCCATTTCTCTAATTGTCAGGAATGCTGACCTCAGCTCACTTGCTTCCGTGCCAATTCTCCCTCTCACTTAATCTAATCATCACACCATTATTTCTCTCCTCCTCCCTTTCCCCCCCCCCACACACACTCTTACACCCCCCTGCTTTAAGCGACCAACAATGGGGAGAAAGACGAATAAAATGAGGAGCAAACCGATGACTCAGGCTCAGAAGAAAATTATTTCTTCACGATAAGGCTTCTGGGAATATTAGATTAGATTATTTTATCATCTAGCCTATCATCTAGACAAAGAAAAACCTTTATAGATACCAAAGAAATTATCAACAATGAGAAGTCGCTGAGTCATGGTTGGGGAAAAACGACTTTATCATGATGATAGATACGATTATTTCACGCATTTTTTTACATGAACAAAGACAACTGTTAACAAGTGGAAAATTAAAAATGATAGGGGAAATGTCGTATAGTGCTTTGGGGAATAATTTCATCCCAGCAAAGTCTCTGTATAGTTATTAATTAGAATAGACTCCATTTTTCTTTTCATTATAATAAAAAAGGCTCCTTTATAGAAGTAAAAATGACCAGTACAGTGGAAATAGACCTACATATCATATATTTTAGTTTACCAGAAAAAAAAAAGTCATTCCAGCTTCTAAAATAACTGTTTTTTGATTAAATTCTTGTTAAAAAAAAATAAAATCAATATAATGTCAGACAGCCTGGAAAAGCATGTCTTTCACTGGCACATCTCCCTGTTGTTTAACTTTAAATCAACCGTTTTTACTTTCTCCATAACCTCTGTCATGTTTCGTCTTCCACCTTCCTTGAACTACAAACAGAAATAAAACTTGGAGAGGAAGCAAGCGGTGCCAGGGGATAAGAAAGAGAAGACACCTGAGGTCATTGTAATCTACGGCTGTCTGTCCTGGGAGGTCTTCCCACAACATGTTTTCTGCTGCATGTATTCAAAGGCTTAGAAATCTGCTCAGATTAATTCAGTGTCAACGCTCAGCCACACTAACCTCTCATACAAACTGGATTTTATAGTTGTTAAACATTTCAAATTTTGAATACAAAGGAATAAGCACATCTTTCTTTTGTAACGCTACATCAGGTTACTGTAGCAAGTATACAGATTGCAAAACTATTGATAGTTCTTAACTTTTTCCCCCCTAACTTTTTCCAGTTACAACTAAACTTTATGTTTTAATCAGGATTTAGTCTATAGAAAAACAATGTATTTAGTGATTCAACTATTTGCACCATGTTTCAATGACCATGTAATATAAGAGCATTAACAGAATAACATATGTTATTAAACACCTATCCATGCTGTGACAAAATCTACCACGTACTCGAGAGTAAGCCAGACGGGGCATATTATGACTTTGTGTTGGACAGATTTATGACAGGAACAACAATGCAGTCATCCGTCAACAGATTCTCCCACTCGAGCTGTGAATCTGCGATACAGACACATTAATTTGTAAAATGATTTCCACTTCAGATTTAAGTGATACTTTCTGGTGGTCTGTCATAAAAAAAATCCCAATATAATATATGAAAGTTTATGGTTTGACTGCAACAAAATGGAAAAAAAAAGATTTCCAGGGTAAGGATATGATTGCAAAGCAGTGAAAGAATCTGGAGGATTTTTTACATCTGTTAAGGGACTGAAAATGACAGAAGTGCAGAAATCTTCAGATAGGAAAACCTTGCAATGCCTGATAAACTTTTTCACACCACTGTACACACACGCACGCACGCACGCACGCACACACTTCAGAGGAGCACAAACTTCAGCGTCTGTGTTGTCAGTAACCACCTTGGGGACACTGAGGTGTCATAAATGTCTTTATATGCAACCCGAATAGACAGGAGAGGGGGTGAGGGAAGGAAGTCGAAAAAGAGGGACGCTTGTTAAAGTGTTTTTATTGGACACAGCTACTCTCAAAAGCATCCCAACCTCAAACTGATTCTTACTTCTAGTTTTCTTGCACCAAACCTTTTTTAGACCTAAAAGATTGTAGACCTTTTAGTAAGGAATTACCCAGTAGAAAGCAAACTCTATGAGTTTCTAGGTAATTTTAGTAAATATACACCAGTGAACTACAACTGCTGGTCTTGCTCATGTTCTTGCATTTGGCGTGAATGTTAACGCCAAACTATCATATTGTGGTGGTATTTAAATATATATGGATATATAAATAGACCTATAGAGGGTTGCTGGCGCTTTGGCTGGGAACAGGGCCTTCGCTGATTGAAATGTCTAAGTTGTTGCCAGTGAAGGCTGGTTACTGACAGAGTTGGTGTAGCTGTTGTGAGTTTGGCAGCTGCTGTAATCGTAGAGTTTCCTATTGGATGTTAGAGAGCTGCGGTCACATCTGGACTTACTTTATGACTGCCTCGCATGGTTTCTTTTCTATCCTTATCACTTCCACCTCACCTGAGCTACCTTGCTGTTATTCACACCTCTCCAAATATGGTTCTAACCATCCTCAGGTTTTATCCTTTCTTTATTTCGAATGTCTATATTAATTAACCACCTCTTTCACCATTTTACATCCAGGCTCACCTTCAGTTATTTTTAAACTTGATCAAAAATCTCTGCTCCTAAGCCAGTTGATGGCAGGCTTTGAGCTATTAGTCCTACCTGCTGTTTTAGCTGCTGGACGAGGCTGTCCTTCTCTCTCTTCAGGGCTGCCACTTCTTCTTGGGTTTTTTTCTTTTTTGATGAGGAGAGCTCCAACAGGGCGATGTTGGCATCCTTCTCGCTTATGGCAGCCAGCAGTGCTTCTTGCCTGTGCAGAAAACGATACAGGATATACAAGATGGTATCCTGCTTCCTCAGAAAATAAGTCATCCAGAACAGATTACGTAATTGGAAATTTGACCTTACCGTACCCTATATAAACAAAGTATAGAAATTTAAAAAGAGCTTTGAATAAACGACTTTTGCCTTATTTCTATTGCAAACCCTCTTACTTCCTAATTCATGTAAAAATAATTAAAAAATATAATATTTGGTGAGCTGCGATGGACTGGCGACCTGTCCAGGGTGTACCCCAGCCTCTCGCCCATTGTAAGCTGATATGATCCCCCTACAAGGAATGTGACATGACATTTTTTATGGTAACAATTGTGGCAAAAAGGTTATCAATATTATTATTATATATATTAATTTTCTAAGTATAGTTTTGCGGAGAGTACTACATTTTGCAATGTAAAGAACAATAAATATATTTTTTTAAAAATGCTTACATTGCAGCGTTATGTGACTTATGCTGTTTGTCTGAGATCCTAAAGATTATATTGGCTCTCTATTTAAATAATTTGTGTAGGAGCTGCAACATTAGCCTCTGATCCAGCATGGAAGAAAGGTAACATGGGCTTTTGAAAGCATGGTTTGGAACAAAATGCACAGCCCTGGAGAGGTCATACACATTATAGAGTAGAGTTATAAGCCACGCCCCTTTGGTTACGCAGCCCCAGTTGCATACTATAAAAGCACACACAGCCCATGAAATTAATGGTCTGACAAGTGGTTCATGGATACTTTTTTATATACAGTGGTTTAACCAACAGACTGATCACTTTAATTATAAGGACATATGTGTTAGGAGTGTCCTGATTCGATATTGATATCGGTCTGATATCAGGCCCGAAAAACAAAACAAAGAAACAGCCATCTAAAATCTTTGAGGCTGTTGCAGCATTTTATCTACGACATCATTTCTATTTAGCAGCTTGTATTCAGTATGCAGAGCCGTTACTGCTACAACAGCGTTTGCTAAGAAGTAGCAATGAGTAGGAGGCGACGTTGTTTGTGGTAAACTACTGTTCTGTATTTGAGTAATATCACTTATCAAAGTCCTAAAAAAAGTAATAAAGGTATGTATGAGTCATGACATTAACGATATTGTATTGGGTCAAAATTGGTATCGGGCAATATCAATATTGGTATCGTTTCAGACGATAAAAAGGTGTAACGGGACATCCCTAATAAAGGCTGGGATAACTTCATCTAAATATTTATAGCATGAATGTAACCTAAAATTATTAAAACCTTAGAAATTAATAAGTATAACAAATATATACATGATGTTCTTCACATTAAGATAAAATATAGTATTCATGTTAAACATTGCAGTGTTTAGCTGTATTTCCTTTAAATATTTATCACTGCACAACATAGGACAACAAAACCAGTACAGCTAAATTACTAATTAATTACAACTGGCACAAACATTACGATCTTCTAATTTGTGAAAGAAAAACAGCTGCACATAACCAACAGTGTGGTGTAATGGAGTTGCAATGAATCCAGACCTTTAATCGTTGTTAGATTTACCGTCTCGGTTTCATGCATTCGACGCAGACAATGGTTGTAAACAGACTGAATGGAGGAGAAGCAAAAGGTTGGGCCAGATTTTTACTTATCCTTATCTGGTCTCTCTTGACCCTCCTCCTGGGGTCAGTTGTTCCACTCTTACATATATTGTGTGTGTGTGGGTTTTTTTTAGTTTCAAAGAGAGAAGTGACGATTTGAGGTTGTGCTGCAAGGAAGCCAACGCTTTATCTTTACTTTTCTTGGAAACTATATTTCTGCACGAGAGCCCACAACATACCAGGATATAAACAGAAACATTAGGATATCCATTTTTTTCAGCATATTGTGATAAAATTATGAATATTTATCAGTCCAGCCATTATGTACTGCTACAGATCCGGTTGTCACCACAGTGAGCGCTTCCTTATTAAAAAACATATTTTAGCAATAGTTTACTTTTTCACTTATAGCTAAAATTTAATTCATCATCATTTGATTTCGATGAAAAAATAAGGGACAAAATCACAATTTTCTACCTTTCTGTATGCAGGAAAACAGTATTCAGTTCCTTAAAATGCAAATGCAAACATTTTTAAACTCTTTTTCAGTTCTGCTCTCCAGCCTTCCTGTCTCTATCTCACTTTCCCTCCTCATTCGATTGGGAAGCTGACAGATGAATAACATTCTTTGTGGCCGGAAAGCAACAAGCCGCATCAAATTTATTCCATCAGCCACAAATTGGGCCGAGTCAAAATTTATGTGATTTAATTCTCAGAATCATGTTTTCATTGGCAAACTAAATCACAAAAAGGAATTTTTACTATGCCACACACCTCAAGGACAGGACATGCAAAGTAACGCAAGTACCGGAAAAGCAGAAAAGCTGAAATGAGCCGCTTCTGGAAAAGGCTTCAAACAAAGTGAATCAAACACACAAACACAGAGATGCATTCATAAAAAAATACAATAAGCCAAATTAAAATACCTGCTTGAATATATTAAACACCAAAGGAGTTAGTGAATGTAATCAACCTGTTTAAGGTATTCGGCCAGGTGCGAACACTGTGTAGCTTTGACAAACACCAGATTGTACTAGCGAGATAGTAGTCTGCTGTTGGTCTGCGGCGTTGAGTGTCCACCAACAGGCGCCCCAGCAGAGGCAAGCAGCAAACCTACGACTGAGTGTTTGAGGATGTGCTGGAACAACTCTGACCTCCACGCGCTCCGACCTGTGTTAGATACCACAGCGAAGCTCGGAGAGTCCGTTTGAAGAACGTGTGTGTGTTATGAGAGCTCATAATTGTCGTACTTTGTTATGATATCTATAAACATGTATCCCCCCAAAAAATCTGCGGTGATGGAGATAAGATCCCCAATATTCCTCTTTTGTTCCTTTTGTATAACACACGATAAAACTCTTACATAAACCATGACACAGCCGCGCGGGGAGGAATGCAGCGAAGACAACATCTAAATGGAGACAGATTGTGTGTTTAGATTATAAGAATAAAAAAATAATACTCCTTGGTCAACATCAGTGACCAAAACTGTCAGTGGGCAAATGTCCCATCATGCATCTGAAAGCTAGCAAAGTCTTAGGCTTGGTAGTTAAACTGCAAGGAAGTACAACTCTGTGAGACAACTAAGGGAAATCTTCCTCTAAGGAAAAAATGACTGTCTTCAAAGGTTCCCAGAACCTTTACATATCAAAACATAATGTTAGGGATATGCAAAATTTGCTGTGTTGCAATTTTATGAGAGTCCTCGCTCAAATTTAGCCAATTGAGATGTTTGAAATAACTTTTAAAGACACCCCTGTTTTTACATTTCAGATCAATAGCTTCTAGTAATAAATGCAAAAAGGTTTGAAAAGTGGATGATGGGATGGAAGTTAGATAAATGTATGAATAAAAGGATAATAAGCCGGTTGGTTTCATTTTTTTGCTCACTGGTTTCAATGATCATGTCTGACCTAGAAAATATGTTAATCCAATTGATGAGCTTTTAAGTCTGCATAGAAACCTTAGTAGGTGTTGTAAGGAGCACGTGCTTCTGGTGTCTGTTGGAATTCATTTAAATCTATGTGATATTAGGTGAAGTAGAAAAGTGTTTTATTTATGCACTAAAACAAAGGTTTACTTTTCCTTTCTCTGGAGCTTTTTTTCCCTACTTTATCCAAAAGATACAAAAAGACACAGAGAGACCATTATTCTTGCGAAAGCAAACGGAGCATCTAGTTTTATACCATATCTGACCGTTACCTGCCAGCACTCTGCCCTTATAAATTGCTGGTGATAATATTATATTTATTCCAGATGCACTTGTCTCATTCCGGGCCTCTCCCTTCATCTCTGTCAGACTCGCGCACAAACACATACTTAAGACACTCGACTTGGCCTTCCCGGCGTGCAAAGCTGAAACACGTGCTCCTGACAAGTGCTGGCTCCGGCCTCCGCCGCTGCTATGTAATCAGACAGAAACTGTTTGAAGTACGCCGATCTTTTGGTAAATCGTGAGATGATTCTCGTGTCAGATGGCACTTGCAGCCCTGAACGCTCCTGGCACCGTCTGCAATATGTCATTATCACAGGGAGCAGAAGAGACAATGGAGCAGGCAAAGCGAGGGTGAAAGGCTCCCAGAGGACAAAGATCCTCAGATGTGAAACTCTCCTTTCAAGTCTGAGGAACAGAGCAGAATAAAGGAAGGACCACTAAAAGCAACTACAGAATAAAAGCTTTTTTTCTCAAAAGGTGAACTCCAATATACTCAAATACACTATGTACCAACTTCTTTTGTTTTACCTGCTATAGTAATCTAAAACAAACCCCAGGGGCTTTTTGTGTTTTAGGCAATTGTTTTTGTATTTTTACCATTTGCTTATCACAACCCATTAATCCTCTCAGACATTATTGAGTTTGTCTAAAATGGAACAAAATTGATGTTCCTAAAGGTTTAATTAGACCTGTGACCCCACAACAACTTTATGTGCTTCGCTATTTTACTGGGTAACATGAAACCACGAGCGCATCAAGGGTTATAAGAGCTCCAAATAATGGGCTATATTCTTAACTGGATCAATTTCTAATTTTTTTCATGGTGGTTTTAAAATAACTCAGTCACTGAAGGTCCCTCTTATATGATTTAATGCTCAGAATTGTCCAATAGTTAAGGCGGAAAACTCAGAATGCCTTCCTAGAAACCACACACCAACGTTTTTTGCAACTTTCCCTTTAAAAAAAAGTTCCAGAATCCCTCCAAAAAACAGCTCCAAAGACATCAACACACGTGTACGGATGCCTTACATATTTCACGTACTGTAATAGCTGAGAGTAAAAGTAAAGCGAAAGCTTGGAGCTTTAAAAGTCATGCGCACTAAATCTTGTTTATTATCTGCTAATCTCTTGCTGTTTCTAAATGTGTAAAATCCCTTTCAGTGCTCAAAGAAAACCCCGAATGTCATGATTGTTTATATAAAAAGTTTATAGTTAACCGGTAAAAGGCTGCAAAATGTTCCTAACAGTTGGTAAAAGTAGCATAAAGTAAAGCTGTCATGTGTTTATGTGAAAGTTTGTATAGGCTAGTCCCAATTTTTGCAAAGTTTCTGTTTATATTCTTACCCTTGTCCCACTTCTCACTCACTTTAGGTTCAAGTTCATGGTAATACCCCCCCTACACACCAGTCTTTGTCACTGTTTCTATCGCTCCACTGCTTCCTCCTCTCTATCTGTGAAGCAGGCGGGGAAACGTATTCTTTCCGTTATTCGACGGTCGTGTGTCATGAAGTCATCGTTGCTCCAACGAGGCAGACAGTAAGCAGACACACACAAATGCACCAGGCACCTGACCCCAGCCCCAACACACACACTCACACACACAGATGCAAAGGCGCTCTCCTTCCTCAAACCACTTAAGGCCCCCCACTTTATCAGAACCCCTGATGCCTGGTCTTGGATCCCTCACATATTTCTACTCACTCTAAAGCCGCTTCACATGTGCGCTCTCGCTTATCGCTTCCACGCAGTTGACATTCACTGCAATCTGCTGTGTTTAATCCGTGCTCACACTCAAAAAGATGTGTGTTCACAGGTTGTATTTTAACCTCCCATGCATATGTGTATATCCGTGACTGTGTGTATAGTAGATTTGGGTCCAGATTGACGTTGGCCAGTCTCTGTCTAAGACAAACACAGAGCTATTCTAGAAATAATTCCCTTTGTCTGCTCTCGGTTTCTGGCCGACCATAACAACTATCTATTGTTTTCTCTGATTAGGTCCTCTTTGGTTTACACAAAAATCAGAATGAAGGCTAGCAGAGGTTTAGTATTTAACCACTATAGTTTGTAGCCCACTAAACAATCCACCTAAGGTTGGAGGAACGAAGGTTCCCTCCTCGTGTTGGACTCTCTTTCTACAATTAAAGTTTTGTAAAAAAACAACAACATATATTTAAAGAGATCTTCACAAGTCAAGTATAAAGCTTTTAGCTAAACATCCAATTCAAATTTCAAGCCTGAAGATAACACCTTCTTGTTTCTAATGTTTTCTATGTTGTTAAAATCCAATCATAATGAATGGTTATGAACCCTCTGCACATACTTAAGCCAGTTGTTAAGGTCAGAAAAAATGTATGTATATGTTACAAAACAATGAAAAAATTATAAAAATCAAATATCTGACACATTTGTTATGATCCTTGGTTTATTGGTTTAATTTGTGTTTTGCCTTTAACATCCTCCTAGTTGTCTATTTATATACAGTTAGCCTTTGCCATATTTATTTGAGTTCCAAGATCCACGACTACTACAAAAAGTCTATCCATATCATTTTAATTTGATCTTCAGTTTTTTAGTTGTTTTTTATAAAGTTGTCACGTCTTAGTAATACATATAAACAAATGCTTAAAGTACAGAGTAAAAAAAGAAGTGTGTTTGAGTGAAGGAGTGAGAATGTTGAACATCTGAATCAACAGAACACAAAAGTGCTTTTATTTTGAAAAGCCCAAATTTATTTTGGTATATTGCACTTTGTTTTGATTTATCTTGGTTTTAATTCAACTTTCCTACTAAATATGGTATCATTGAGGGGGGAGTTCAGACTTCCCAGCTGCAAAAGATTTATTGCTAAAAAGCATTGTTACAACAACAAAGGAATAATTTCCTCAGTTTTCGTCAAAGTTTTAGTCCTGTTCTTTAAATTGTATACTTCCATCTCCGTTGCCTTTCCCCCCACTTCTCTCTCTCTCTTTCACACCTATCAGGATACACTCACACACACCGCTACTAGTTTCTTGGTCTCCAGAGTGAAATCCTGCAGAGAAGTATTTCTCGCCTAGCTGACAGCTTTTGACCTGCGGCACACAACCAGTGAGCAGCGAGCGTCCCCCCACCCCACATCCTTATCGGCACTGAGACAATTCCCTTTTTCTCGCCCACAGACTAAAGCTCCAAAACATCATGGATTTAATTTTGACAGCAAAACACATACCTGGCATGAAGTCAATAGTGGCTGTTAGTTGAGTGTTTTCACTTCTTTTGCCTCCGGATTCACAGAATTACCCAAACACAACTATTGATGCAACGCGTTTTATAACCCGACAAGTGAAAACACAGCCGGTCTGTAAGGAACATGTGTTACAGCCAGTGTGCCATGTGAAGAGGCTTCAAAGTGAAGAGAGCCGATAAAGCTTGGGTTTATTGCAAAGTGTTAACCAGAGCTCAATGCCACCATTAGGTTTCCCTGCAGTAGTTTAAAACCATAGCTTATTAGAGAAAACCATCAAGAACTACAACAATAATTGTATTAAGTGCCTTAAAACTGGGCCACACTGCGCATAAACAGATAGTAATGTTCTAAAAATGTTCAATAAAGATGCGATTGCTACGTAGAATAATAGAAGTACCACTTTAATGCTGTGTGTTAACTGAACACATCCACTCAACATCCAGGTTTAAAAACTATGAACAAAGGCTTGTTAAAATTATTCACACCCTTCAAATGTTTTTCGAATGAGAGCCTAAAGTCATTTTCTAACTGGTGGGGAAACCTCTGCTCTAATCCACAATATTGTGGAGTTACCATACTATACTCCTATACTAAGCTCCGTTCTTCTCCTAGTTTAACTGAGGTGGAGCACCCCCACAGCATGACGCTGCTGGTTCAACACCAATAAGAATATAGCATGAAGTTTAATGCCATGTTTCCAGTGAGTTTTAAAGTTCACTATCTTGCAGTTGGACCTCTGGCATGATGAGTTAGGACGGGAATAAAAATTCAATAAACAATTCTTGAGTTTAGAATACAACCTGACTTCCATGAATATAAATTTAAGCCAGATGAAATTGAACAAACCAACATTTGATATGAATCTAAATCAAGAATAAAACCTTCTGTACACATTAAACAGAGACTCACTCAACAGTGCTGCTATTTCTTTAAACAGAAAAGATGCACGTCATGCTTTCATCTGGGCAAAGTTTTCAATAAATTTTTTTTTAACCTTTTCATTGCACCCGCAAGACCAGGCCTGGTTTTATCTTTTACCTCAGCTGATCTCCAATCCCTCCCTTTCACAGTCGTCCCAGTTATATAGCACAATGGTAATGTTTACCATCATCGATCCACAAGAAATGTCTGTCGTTTCATCAGCTTGACCTGCAATGAAGGGAGTCTCTGAAACCTGCCTGGCAATGTCTTCCCAATATATGTTGATCATACACTCCAGAAGTACATTTTAAAAAGTTGCTGAAGTCCTTTTGAAGTACAGCTGTTATGCAGAAAGCCATTGCTTTGATCTGCTTTAAACCTCTGCACAAATTTTCTGCAAGTTTCTTTGGTCTTTGCGATGCTGATTGTTCTGCTCTATCTTCTTTAACCCTCATCTGATGCCCTCACAAGAAAAATATTATTTATACTAGATTAAATTACTCATAGGTGGGCTCTATTTACATTTTAATGACTTCTATAGTCTATAAAATAACTTTGGATGAGTACTTAAGCATAAAACAAAAAGCAGTTGGAGTTTTCTTCTACGCTGCCTTTTAAACTAAACTGGAACTGGGTCAGAAAGGCTGGACATGAATGATTTAGCACAGAGTCAGAGGATGGCACCGTCAGACGGAAGCGTTGGGGAAATAGGTTTAAGCTGGTGCATGGGATATTTCTGTGTGTTTTTGTGTGTTTCAGTGAACCGGAGGGGAAAGAAAAGCTCCCCTCAAGAGCTGTTGTACATCAGAGAGCTTTTTGAAATAAAAAAAAATAAAAAAAACAGGACGAGAAGCTTCATAACACACACACACACACACTGAGACACACACACACAGAAACAGTACTGACAGGAGAGGGAATAAAATAACTGGAGGATTTGGAGGGAAAACAAGTCAAAGAGACATGAAGGGGTAGAGGGAGGTAGAGAGACAAAGATGGTTAGGAGGGAAGAGAACGCAAGCAGGAGAAGAGGCCAGGTGGGACTACTGCATGACAGAATGAGGATCTGTTCTTGACACATTCCCCATTTTACTCACACCCTTTTTTCTTCTTCTTCTTAAAAAAAAAAACTCCTTTTGCTCCAGCACAGTTCTTCTTTTTACCCGTCGCTCAGAATCATTCATGCATACAAAGATATAGGAAGAAAAAAAACACACTGTGACTAATAACAAAGTGTATAAAAAAAAAAAAAAAAAGGCTTTAGCTATGATCGGCGGGAGCTGGCTCTGACCGCGGGACCACACACAAACACATCGGCTCAGAGGTGTGACTAAAGATGCAGCTTTGTCTTCACTGGGGCTCTAAACAGTAAATCTATTCTAATGCTCCGCTACTGAGACCAAGACATCTGCTAACAATCTGTCAGCACTCAGCCACTAACCAGTCACGCTAACAGACACCTGTGACTTCCAGATGTGCACGAAGGATTGTTGTAAATTTGAAATATTTCCTCGTTGTGTTGGACAATAAGTAACTAAAAAAAGAGAAGATCCACTGCCGCAACTGTGCAACATTTATTGGCATTCCTGCCACAGATGTGCAAACGCGTTTTAATAAATTCTCCTGTAATAGCAGAGTAGCATCTAATGTCAATACAGCAAATAAAAAACAGTGTGTGTGTGTGTATGTGTGTGTATGGGGGGGGGGGGTGAAGAGAGGCGAATCGGTTAGAGTAGCAAGTTTCCTTTCAATAAGTTACTTAAAGGTGAAACCTGAAATAAACTAAGGTTTTTGTTTCTGCATTTAAAAATTTAAGCACATGGAGTAAACTTTAGCTGAAAAATTGAATCGTTCAGCACCTAATGTGGGTTCTGCATGAAACACATATTAATATTGTGTGCTGTTGTAAAGTAAGGTGGAGGATGTGTGATGCTGTGCACCCTTTTCAATGAAACCTTTTACAGTCCACTGTCACCAAGTCGTTGTACTCTATCAAAGTTGAAAATGGGTCCTCCTTGGGACTTTCAGCAGGATAATTACCCCAAAACGAAATCAACGCAGGCAAGAATCCGCTACAACAAAAACAAAACTTTCTTTAATGGCAAATTTAGTCATCTAGGCTTGCAAACCTGTTAGTGACTTAAGAGACCCATTTTTGGATTTCTCTTGGGAAGATTCGAGCTTTACAAAAATGCAAGCGTTACCATTTCACTGTGTGACTAAACAACTGCTATAAAACCTGAATTTAGTTTTAGTTTTTCAACTATACTCCTTGCAAATGGGGGCAATAACCTGGACCACCATTTCCCAGTAGAACACCTAAGATCAAAGAATTCAAATTAGGGTCTTTATCAGATAGATTTTTCTTAATCTACTCAATCTGTTTTTGTTTTTCAAAGGTTTTGCTCATTATTGTTGTTTAATAAACAGTTTGCTGGGCTGGCTAGAAAAAAAAAACTGCAATTAGCAGCAGAAAACATGAAAGATTACATTTTTTTCCGCATCCTTTTTTCACACTCTGTTTTGCTCCAATTTATTCCTTTTGGTTCTAAGATGTCACACGTGTTTCTGCCTCCTGTAATAACATTCCATCCAATTACCTCATTTAATTGGCAAAGAGAAATCTGCAGTTTTTCAAAAAGTGCAAATAAACGTATGGATTCCAAAGTTCTCTTTTTATAAAATAATTTGCTCTGACGGCAACAACCTTCCTCTCCGCCTCAATCCTCAAGGAATAAAACTAACAGGAGTGGTGAGCGTGGAGGGCAGGCAGGAAATGGAAACTAAACGGCAAGCTGCCATGTGAGTTTGTGAGGCTAAGTGTCAAAATGGCGTGTCCCTATTTGTCATACAAAGCTTCCAAAAAGACAGACGAACGTATTCTGCCATTGGCACACCGCAGATGTGGATTAAACTCATTGTTGTGGCAAAGGATCAGAGCGTGTGTCTCTTTTGGAGTTGCCGTAAGCATGTGTACATGCATTTGTGTGGGAGGATGTGTTTTTATTTTATTTTATAAGCATCTGTATGTGTGGGTGTGCATCTTAAAGAGCCGGGTGAAAGCTAGGAATGGGTTTGAAAGTTGCTACATGTATGTGTGTTCGAGAGGCTTCCGTGTACATTTTTTGTTGGTGGTAGTGTAGCTGATGTGTGTGCGCGGGTTTTTGTGAGCGCCTTGCTCATGTCTTGTTATATCCGCGGAGATGATGGCTGCAAAAACGCGGAAATGTCGTTCCACTGACAGAGCCGCTGGAAATGGGATCTTTGACAACGCACACATCATAGATTAGTTTCAGTATGCAGTGACAAGTGTGACGACAAACACAGCGAGAAGGGATGAAATACAGCCGCGGAAAAAAACAGCAACGAAGATCCAGTCAGAACGCCATTTCCACACAGATGTAGACTCAAAAGAATGGGAATTGGGAAAATGATGTGAGGAAGAAGTGATGGGAAAGAAAGGAGGATGGGATGTTTAGAGTTGAGTCATTTCACATGAAGGATGAGAGGAAAGGAGGGATGGGAGGAATGAAGGAGGGGGGAAGGTGTGCAGGGAAGTGGATTAAGCCTAGAAGAGAGCAGCTCAAGAGGAACAATCTGAATTCATAATGTTTACCTTGATCTTTCAGCCCAGCTTTCACCACAGGAGGCTTACAGACAGCAAAGCATCTTTGAGCATCTGCAAAATTTGATCTAGAGTCCAGTAATCCACAAAGTTCATCTTTTGTAAACCAATTTTGTATTGTGTTTTATAAAGTGGAAAGTAGACAACGGAATGGAAATCCCTAAAATATCCAAATGATTAGTTTTTTATAAAATGAGACATTGATCCTCTAGAAAACACAAATAAGAGCTTCCAGCTTAGAATAACAAACTAATACTTTGATCGATCAAATTATTTAGTACTTAATTGTTAACTGGAGAATACAGACTCGAAAACATGCCATTTGCTGTCGGTACAATTTACTCAAAACAGTAATTCAGTAAAAACACCTCAAAAATATATACGTTGTAAATTTAAGATGAAAAACCTTTCATTTAAACCAGGTGAGTTTTAGCATATTAATATATTAGCCCTATAGTAGCTATGTTTTCACTTGATGTAGTTTTTAGGTAAAATGTCGGGAAAAAGGAAAATGTAAATTAGACGTGTTTTGTGTGTATTTTGTGTGCTTTTTATTTTATTTTAACGGAAGCTATTGTTTTTTATCATTTAATAATAGAGAAATAGAATACTTAAACAGCAGCTTGTTTGTTTGTGTGATCTGCTGTGCCAGTCCAAATGTTCCTTTTTGGAATAAAGAGATAAAAAATAAATAAAATAATGAGTCACTTATTTTAATAATTAATCAATTATTAAACTAGATGCAGCCCTAAAACAAACTCACAAAGGCAGGAAACCTGGTGTGATTGGGCTTACTTACTTATGCAAATATTCAGAGGCCAATGCCGATTTACTCCACTATCAGGTTGTTGTTGGACGTCTACAGTATGCTTCTTATCCTGTCACTAGTGCATTCCTGTTTGTTTTTTTTGTTTATTTTTTCTACAGCCAAGGAACCATATCTGCTTGATATTTTTTGTATTTACTTTTATAATTCTGGTATTAATAATTCATCTTGCTCTGATCCTTACAGTCTTATCTTGCATTGGCGGTTTTTTCTTTTCCCCCTAGTATATTTTTTCTCTACTAACTCCTGCTTCTCCCATCTGCTATCTCTGTTATCTAATCCTGTTTACGCTTTTTTTTTTATGTTAAGTTATTAATGTGCAAGAGCTTGGCAACAAAGAAAGTAGATTTCTAATAATCACAATAATTTCTCTAACGAAAAAAATTATCATTTGATAAGATTTGGACAAACTAAATCTATTTTGTTTATAAAAAAAATAGCAGGAATTATTTTAAAATGTTTTTATATAAATGCTACTTTATATTTTGGGAAAAAACTACGAGTCATACAGAAAAACGGCATAAAGCGGCGAGTGATACAGGATTAGAGGTGTGCAAGGTGTATGTTCAGTGCTAGTAAAGCAGGACAGTTGAGCTTTTTAATTCCAACAGATCAGAGGCCGCCTCCCTGCTGTTACACACACATTGTCAGCACATTCCTCCCCCTGTATCAGTCAGTTTGCATAGTCTGAGAAATTGCATTAAGATAGACACTCACACCGCCACAGTGTGTGTGTAAAGAGGAAATGGGAGAGTGGATGTGTGTTCTTCCAGCTGTACTTGGTATGCATTTCTTCATGGGAATGAGCGTGTGTGCATGTGCACTAAGGTATCCTGTGTCCGTGAAACACTCTGTATCATATATCACGCCTTAGAGCAACATTAAACCCTACACCGATTTGATGCAAGGCATGAAATCAGACATGAGACCCCCGGGAATTTACAGCAGCCTCTGTGTGTACACAGACAGGTCTCTGTGAGATATATGAACGCAGCAGAGTTTAAAACGATTATGTTGAACTGTGGGAGAAAGCCAGAAAACACACGACGCATTTGCTCACATCCAGTGAAATATGTGAGCGACCGTGTCATTAACATAACTCAGCCCGGCAACCGGCAGCTATCTGTGCAGCAGTTACGTTTCTGTGAAGTGTCACACATTTTTCAAGCTGTAAGCTTCTACAGGTGATAGAAGGAAGTTTTCATTAAAAAAAATAAAAAAATAAAATAAAAAAAGGGATTTCAAGATGGCTTTTCAGGAAGTTGCTTTTAATCAGATACAGTATCTACAAAAACGATTCATCCCCCGTGGATGTTTTCCCCTTTTTATTGCTTTTATAAATCACTTGGCTTGTTTAAAAAAAAGAACAGTACAAAAACCCCTATTGTTAAAGCGACAATGATGAAAATTAAATAAATATTGCCTAAATATCAACCCCCCTTCAGGTGAGCATTTAATAGATGCACTTTTGGCTGCAATCAAAGCATGCAGTCTGAGTGGATCGGCCTCAATCGCGCTGACACATCCTGTCTGTGCAATTTTACTTGATTCCTCCTTTTAAGATTTCTCAGGCTGTAAGGTTGGATGATGAGCAGCTGTGATCAGCCCATTACCTCCTGCCACAAATTCACTGAGACAAAGGAGAAACTGCAGGTGAAAAACCAACACTGGTGGCTTGACTTCTGTCGAATTAAGTTAGTCATTTTAAATTGATTTTATTTTGATTTATTTGTCGTAATTGTACAAATTCCAGGGTTTTTTTTTGTATGGATTTTTCTGTCACAGATGCAAAATTCAGTCTTTAAATTTTAAAAAGCAATGAAGAAGTTAAATATTCAAGTAAGTAAATGGTTTTTATAGCGAGGCAGAAACCAGGATATAGTAGCTTTGATGAAACTTACTGGCAACTGAAACTGGCATAAAAACCATAAAGTGCTGATTACTGTTGAATACAGTGCCAAATATAATCTATTATTTTGGAGGGCTAGAAAGGCAATTTGGCTCCAGAAAAGGAGTATTGTCAAAAACTTATTTACTCGTTAAGTTGGGGGGAAAAATAGAGAGCAACCCCTTCGTCTCTTTATACGTTGATGCTAAATCAGTAAGAATGTGCGCTTAAAGCAGTTAAGTGATGCTAATCTATTTCTGATGGTGATCAGTTCTGTTGTTTGTTTGTTTTATTCTGGAACGTTTTTAATGCTTTGCCAGCTTTTTCGAGTTTGTTCTAAAAGCTTTCCAGGTGTGTCGGCTGGGTGGATTCAAATCAGAGGCCGCAGAACAGCTTTAACAATTTTAAACGATCTATCAAGGCCAGACGTGGAAAGTAACAAGAAAAATGAGTTCAGACTGAAAACTCTTTCATTTCATTTGCACACATGCAGCCCATTTCCAGGTCTAATCAAACATTTACGCAGACTCATTACTAACAGCAGTGCTATTCTCATTTTCGTTCGAAATCGTCAAACAGCACACAATATATAATGATTTAAAAAAAATTATATGATGTCAGGATTCATTTGATAATCGCAGCGCAGTATGCTGGATGGGAAGTATGCATTGGTGCGATCAAAGTTAAGCGCAACACTTACTGAGGAACACTTCCTTCCATGTTATTATTAGAGTCTGCCCTGTTGGCTGTGGTGTGTGAGGTCTCCCACTACTCTGCAGCACCTCCTAATCAGCTCCAACCTTCCACACCTGCTCCCCCTCAGCTGCAGCTCATCACTGCTCGTCAGCCAGTTAGCATTTAAGCAGCAGTGTTTCCCTCATTCAGTGCCAGATTGTCGTTGCAGCATGCACTTCATTCCAGCATTGATTCTTGATTTAAAATTCTCGGTTTCGACTCCAGCTTGCCTCTGACCACGTCTTCTCGTCTCTGCCCCGAACTCCTGTCCATCCACGACAAGCCTTTTGTCTGTCCCCTTCGGATTTTGTTTGTTTGGCTGATAACCAACCAAAGTGCTCACCAGCCTGCCCACTTCCTCTTGGTGTCTGGAGCTTACCAAGGCCTGTCTTCTGCTGTCAGGTGAATTATCAGCTTGTTGCCAACGCTCTGAGGACTCACCAGTCTCCTTGTTTCCTGTTGATGCCTGGAGTTAACCAAAGACTGTTTCCTGCTGTCAGTTAAATTACCTGCTTGTTGCTACGCCTAAAAATAAAGTACTTTAAACTCTACCTGACTTTGTACTGCACTTGGGTCCTAAAACCAGTTCCTTGACACTGCCATCAAATTCACGCATAATTTTATTACAACTTTTAAGCAAATAAAAAAAAAAAAAAAAGCAACACCATCTAAAAGGTTACACTTTTTCCCATTTGTAAAAATATTTTAAGGGGTTTATCAAACCTCATCTGGTCTTTCTTGTAAAGTTGCCTCAAATGTATAAAAAGGCAATTTCCAAAGGCACCTTTAGAAATCCATTAGGGGGAATAAAACACAAACACAAATATGAGTTCAGAGAAAAATGCAACTCAGGACTGGCACGGTAAAAATCTCAATGATCAATGGGAGTTTATTTGAAGTCAAACAATGTTTGCAGATGTCCGCCACATAAACGGCCCTTTGTTATTCTGCAACGAAAGAAAGACAAACTGCAGGGAAATATTTAGCCAGCTGGTCGGCACGCCAAGCGTATGATACGGATCGGTAAACAAAGCTAAAACTAACTGTTGATGAGCTGATTGTTTCCTCCAGCAATCACACGAGATATGTTTGCGATGAACCAAACAAAAACCTCAGTCTTTACCACCACAACCGCACACTAACAATGCGAAATGGCAGTATTGCAGGAGGGACAGTTGGTCACTATGATGCTGCCCACAGCGCCATGATGAATTGTTTTGCTCTGGGTCAGAGCTGCTGAACCAGATTTCCGGTCTTGGATCAAGTGCTCATGTTAGAATGGAAGGAGTGACTCCTTTATTTTGATTTAGAACAAGGACTGGAATCAGCACTTCGGTGTTTAAGAGCCGTCAGTGGTGGAGAAGAGAAGACAGATTAACTTGATACATTAACTTGCTGAGAAGGAAATCATCGTTCGATGTCTTACATTTTCAGGAATGTTTTTGGGGTTTACAAAAATATGTCTCTGCGCTTAGGGCTACAAATAACCGTTATTGACTTTCTTAAAGCTTACAAGTTTACATACATGTACTTTGCATTTATGGCTTACAGTTTTTTCATATATTGCCATTATGTTCTCATGGATGACATCATTTTGGAAAGTAAAACAGAACTGTAGTTTTTAAAGATGTTACCACATGTTACTGTATGCTTTTTATTTTTGCTTTTAGACCGAGGTCTTTTTCTTCATTGAATGACCTTTCTGCCCACACAGGACTAATTTCACTGTCTTTACAAGATCTCATGTTTTTATTCTCTTTTTCTGCATCATATGTGCTTTAAAATACATTCATCACTATCGGAAAAGAACCGTCTACTTCTTGGATAGTATGACAGCTGGAAATTCATAAACTGTTTATACTCCTGTATAACTGTTTAAACAGATGAACATGGCACCTTAGGGCATCTGGAAATTGTACCTAAGGATAAATCAGTCACTTGCGAAGGACTCTATTCCTGATATAGTTCCTAATTTTTCCATTTTGTCAAACAGGAAAGCATTTGTTTTAATAGGTTTTATTTTTTTAAATACATTCACAGATTCGCTTCCAGTTAACTTGAACTCCGTAAATCCGTCTATATGAAGCTTACAAAATGTTCAGAATATTCATAGTGTTTTAAAAAATAGAAATAATTATGGTAGTCCAAACGGACTTTGAGATGTTGTATAATTTCCTGCCAAACTGAAAAAGGGGGTTTCATTCCTTTTTATATGATCTATTTAAATATTTGACTACAGCTGTATCCTGTTATTTGGAAATACGCAGACAACATTTAAAATTAAAATAAATGTCACTAAAACAAACATAATCTCTAAAGCTCCAGGATCTAAAACTGTAAATACGGAGAACTAAGTCATCTTTGCCACATGCATACCAAACAAATAAACTTTCTTTCAGAAGACATAAACCATGAGGCACCAAATATACAGTGGCTTGCAGTTTTACGTGAAAGATCAAAACAAAGTGGTTCACAATTGTGAAGTGGGAGGAAGCTTAGATGTGATTTGCAGCACTTTTTACAAAGAAAAAGGAAAAAATAATCTGTGTACAAAAGTTTTTAGCCCCCATGACTTAATACTTTGCACAACCCCTTTTTCCAGCAATTACAGATGAAAGTTGTTTAGGATTCGTCTCTACCAGCTTTGCAGCTCGTGACTGGAACTGTTGCCCATTTTTCGTTCTGCTTGATGTGGTTTTGTTTTAAAGCATTCCTTTTTAGCCATGATTTTTTGTTTATGTTCATTGTCCAGCACATCTGCCTCAGTCTAGAGTCTTTTGCCGACCATCCATCCTCCCATCCACTCTGACCAGCTTCCCTTCAGCCACAGAGCATGATGCTGCCACCACCATGTTTTGACAGTGGTGATGGTTTGTTCAAAGTTATCCGCAGTGTTAGTTCATTGCAACATGTAGCTTTTTGCATTTTGGGCTAAACCTTTAATGTTGGTCTCGTCCGTCTGAGCCACCTCCGACCACATGTTTGCTGTCTCCCTAACAGAGTTTTTGCTAAACTGCAAACAGGACTTCCTATGGTATGAATGACGACAAGGCAAACCACATGTTTGAACTGCATGACGTAGCTGTGGATCTCCGCGTATCATCCAGAGTAATTATGGAAATCTCGGCTGCATCTCTGATCAGTGAACTCCTTGTTATGCCTGTAGGTTTAGGTGGACAGCCTTGTCTTGG
Organism: Orestias chungarensis; assembly: GCA_032876305.1. Taxonomy (NCBI): domain Eukaryota; kingdom Metazoa; phylum Chordata; class Actinopteri; order Cyprinodontiformes; family Cyprinodontidae; genus Orestias; species Orestias chungarensis. The sequence continues at coordinate 2,289,082 of JAVLVB010001023.1, read as the reverse complement.
TAGGCTACAGTTGTGACATACACGAAGCTGCTTTAAACTTCTCCATAACTTTATCTCTGACCACTCTGGTGTGTTCCTCGGACTTCTTGATCCTTTTTGCTCCCCGATATTCTGTTAATTAACATCTGAGGCATTACAGAGCTTGTAAAGACACTTTTGCACGCCAAAATTTTCAGCTTTTATTTGTTAAAAAAGATTAAAATCATGTAGACTTTTCTTTCCATGTCACAATTGTGAATAACTTTGTGTTGGTCTTTTCATATAAAATTCCAATTAAATCTATTTGTGGTTATAATATAAAAGATATGAAAAAGGGGTATAAATACTTTTGCAAGTGACTTTATGTGGCCTCACCTAATCTTAATATCACTAGAATGTAAGAAACATGGCTCCGTTGTGTGTGTTTATTTTTCTTTTTTAAATTTATTTATCAGAATTTAAACTTGGAAACAAATGCTTAGGAATTGACTGGATAATACTTCAGCTCACCTAGAAATGTGTCAGGTGGCACATCATTTTCAAAAAGGGTTTGCTTTACTTTTATAGGCTGCAGATAAAAACTGTTTGTAATTCCTGATTAGAAGATTTTCACCAGATTTTCCTACAGGCAGTTGTCCCACATTTCAAACTTAGTTTAAGGTGAACGTAGAAGACCTTTAGCAAACATTGCAGTCTTTGCAAGTTTTAAATCATGTTTTTTTCAGGGCAATAGATATTTCCGCAGGTCAGATCTACGTGTAATAGGTAATGGCACGCATGATAAAAATATTCAAAAGGTTGTATAATAAACTTATTTTTTAATGGTTGTAGCATAATCATATAATTATAAAAAATCTAATTTAAGAAATCCCTCTGATGGCTTCCTATCTTGCTATGTACACTGACGTTTTAAAGCAAACATGGTATGTGAGAACATGAATAGGGTTTTTTTTTATCATTGAGGTACATCAACAAAATATCTAGTCCTGCGATTTCTCTAAACAGAGTATGCCGCTGTTCACGATTGTTCAGCATAGTATGAAAGTCATAGTCTCCTGGGGCTTCCTGACTGGGTGCATTACTTTTCTTTGTTGTCACAGCGTAGTTTATTTATATGATATCATTAAGTGAACTGGTCAAATGGTATTGATATTTCCACACACACCATATGTGTCAAACATTGCTGGTTGAATTATCAAGGCAGTAAGCCTAGTGTAGTTTAAATGTCTGTCTGAAGCCTACTGGATGTCCTGGTTAGTTAACAGTAACTGTAAATAACTCAAAATGACTCAGGGAGACTTGTTCCTGGTCTTGTTCACATACTATGTCATGCTTTGAGATTTTACTTGCAGCAGGAACAACCCAGCCCCCCTCCACTAAGAGCAGGCCAACAAGGGACGATAAACTAAGTCTGATTAAGGTACGGATAAATCAACTTTAACAGTGGTGGAATTTATGTTACTGTACAACTGTGTGGTCTAGAGTACATTTAATTAAGCATCTTCCAAGCTATCTTTTTTGTATAAAACACATCGATTGAAGGTAATCAAATCTTTTTGCCTAGACACTAAACTAAACTAAACTCAACATTTTTAAAAAGAAAAAGACACGATGCAAGTGTAAAACAGGTCACAGTGCAGGAAAACAAAATCACAGAGCTCCTTTTTTCCCATTTGGCCACAATAAAACATTGTCTCATAGCCCACTCTAAGAGGCAGGACATGCCTAACATGGATATTCTCCACGGCTTCTATTTCAGTCCAAAGTGTTGTTCCACTAAATCAGATGTCACCTTGAGGGCTCACAGAGGATGTAAATTTGCAGAAAATACATGACTACTGGACTCGTCTCAGCAGCACTTAAAGTACAAACCCATCTATTAAAACAACATCACACCGAACACTGGGTTACGGCCTGCGCATGAGTGTGTGCGTGAGCTGGTGTGTGTGTATGTAATCAATCATACGAAGAGTTGGACAGAAGGACATGGTTGTTGCATTAGAATCATCTCAATGGCTTTAAAGTGCAGAATGAAGGAGGATGAAAGAAGAAAAGAGAGAAGAAATGAGAGGAGAGTTAATGAGGTCTCGGGTGAAGATCGTGTCATTGAGTCCAATCACCATCTTTCTGGATAACAGAAGCTACATGGAAAAACTGCTGCAGATATCAAGAGATCAAGGGCTTAATGATGCAAACTTAAATGAGCTGAGTTCGAAAAAAAAAAAAAACGAATACCAAGCTGGTTGGATATGTTGTACTGTAGAAAGTTCTCACAGTGTGAGATATGACAGAAAAATGTAGAATTTACTACCAAACGAGGATGAAAAGCATGGAAAAATCTATAGGATTTTCCTATTACATCGTTGTCCAACAGGGCTAAAGCGTTCTGCTATGAACTGTAATATCAATGTCAACATTGCACAAAAAGTAAGGACATTGGTATTTGTTTGATGTCTTCAACAATGTTTTGAGGCAGTAGAAATGTCACATTTTCATTTAAAAGTAGCCCCGTTTGCAAAGAAAATGTATTTTTGTACTTTTGGTGGAGACAATGTGCTTCAGTGTGGTGTTTTTCTCCCACTGTCATCACTAAAGGCAATGTCCTTGCAGAGAAATATTGAAGTCAGATTATACAACCAGTGGTGAACTCATATCTCCATTACGAGGGATCAAAATGTACTACACGATGTCTCGCTCTCACAGAGTGCGGTTTATAAGAGACTATCCTCACGGTTTAATGAGAGGAGAGGGTGGAGTTGCCTTGCCTGCAGGCCAGACCTCAAGGCCCACTAAGCCCAGCAAAAAAACCAACACAAGACAGTGACAGACTTGTAACAAAGGCGTTCAAGGATTGGGTGCCATCAGACAGCGATGCATGACCGAGCTGGTGACTAGACCATGTCCATAGACCAGAGTCTGTTTTGTTGGTGTCTACTTGTGAACAAATGGGATTTTTTTCTTCAAATTTATAGTCAAATTTAGCAAAGGATGCCAAATAACTCACTAGCAGAATGAACTGTTTGGCATACAGCACCTAGAAATAGTACTTGTCAGATTGAAAAGTGGGTTCTAGTAAAGGACAATTAAATAAATATAAGTGAAATGAAACAAGTGATTGTAGTAATGTTAAGCCCTTTATGCTAGACGGTGACACAACGCAATCACTCAAGACAGTAACTCCACTAAAGTGATCCCCATTTTACCCGTGTTGAGAGGAGTAGCACCACATTAGCGGCTGAACAAGGTCAGTCTCTTAAAAGACGAGAAAAATTTATGCTGTCGCTGATTTTATTTTAAATAATATACGAAAATTAGGTTCGATTTTGAGAATGAATTTCTTTGCGTACTTTTTTTAAGTCATGATTCTATCAATCATCACTGGGTTGTAAAAGCAATAGATTTATATACCTTACAATTGTGGAAGCATGTATAGGAAAACAAGTTGGGTTTCTCGTGGTACGAGATTTGATTTTAAGAGTCATGGTCACTCCTTGTTTTCGGTCTCTGTTTTAAACATTTAAACACTGTTTAAACTAAGAGGAGCTCCATTTGTTTTAATCAGGCTTAGAAGTTGATAATTATATTTTTTGCTTTAAAAAAGCGTTTTAGTAGCTAAGTGTTTGAACAATTAAAATGTTTTTAACTATTTAATAATCCTTAGGTTTTATGTATAGTTTAATTTGACTGTGTATTGTGTATTTCTGCTCTCCAGTAAATAGGTCACTTTTGTTACCAATGCTTTTCCCACTGTTAATACGGTGTTTTTTTAAACTAAGTTATACTATTTAAAAGCCATGAATGCATGCCTATATGTTCTGCTGAGAAATGCTAAGGATATTTTCCGGCCGACGCTTGGTTTCTTTGGAGGAACAGGGCATCATTGTAGGCTATTTACTAACACTATGAGGAGAACAGTGCACCCTAGCACTTATGTGGTTGTTGCCCATTAAAAGTTAATACACCACAGTACAAAACGCTCAGCCCATAAAGTCTGAAAGATGCCATTAAAAAGTAACAGAATCTTTGTTTGCTGCGAATTCCCACCAGTTCGCCCCATACAAAACTAACTTCTTGGTGAAACATACGACGTAAAAGACAGACACCACATCCGAAGAACAATCATCCGACACTCAAATATTTGTTTTTATCAATCTGACAGTATTCACTCTTTTGGAACGAATCAAAAGGTTCTCAACTCAAACCACTGCAATAAAATGAAGACATATTCTTAAGAAAAGTCTAAATAGATTAGAGCAGGACGAAAAATCTAATGAAAGTGTGAATTTGGATCAAGTTTAATGTTGTATTGTCCATATGTATGTGCCTGATAGGAAACCCATTGGAAATAGAGTTAAAAAAGTGATTTATTTAAAGTTGGACGGATGAAACATAGAATGTTAAACCACAGCTGAAATATACATTCATGTAGCATAAGATATAAGTGTTTTTATGTGCCTACTTCATCTCAAGGACCTCCTCCAGGTGCTTCCGCCTCTCGGTGCGCAGAGCGGTCAGATGACCTTCCTTCTCAGCCAATGAGACCTGGGTTGACGACAGCTTGGCTTTCATCACCTCCAGTTCCTGTTTCACCTTTTCCATGGCAACCATTAGGTCCTCCACCTGACCCAGGCACATAAACATACATTTATCATTGGCTTCCTTTGGACATCGGTGTTTCACAGAGAATATCAAATTACCACTATAATTCGAAAGGTTTAAGGAATCAATTTGTTTTTGTAAGACATGTTCAACTGCGGAACATCAAGCAGGTAATTTCCCAACTCCCTGATTCATTTTGTTTTTCCCCTCTACGCCGTTTCGTTCTTCCTCACTTTTCTGACACATATTTCATGTGAGCCAGCTCTTTTCACTGGCCATATATCAGCGTGTCAGTTTAATGTGCGCAAGGTCAGTCTGTATCTCTCAAAGCCAGACAACGGTTCGGCCGACATCCAAACCCAGAACAGAACAGAAAGAGGAAAAAAACTAAATGATCCAACAGGAGAGGTGAACAATTAAAAAAATAAAACAAGTGAGGAACGTTAATGCAGCTTCTTTCACCACCTACTGACCTGGCTGCCCTCAGCTCACAATGTTGTTGGAAATGAAGGAAAACCAAAAATGGCCTCATGATGGGTATCATAACAGTATAAACCGTACAATATAAATTCAACACTCAGTTCGGTCTTTTCATCTAAGTTTAAGCTTCATTTACAACACAAAAAAACTACTTGAGTACATTTCAAGATCAAACAGCTACACATCAAGTTTGCAGCCATTTTTTTTTTATATTGTCATACAAAAATACAAAAACGAGAGTCTGATGTAAGATGTCAGAAAAATGTGAAACAAAAATGAAAAAAAAGGAATGAGAAAAAAGGAATCAGTAATGTTTTCTACATAGTCCGATTGATGTAAGGTCCTTGGGAGAGCAAACTGCTTAAACGTCTGAGCTGTCAAGCCGAACCAGAGGCAAAACAAAGAAAACTCCTCATCCAACTGTTCATTAAAAATAAAAATATAACAGTTGGACAAAAGGAAGAACAAAACAAAAACAAATGCAACACACCTGATAACGGAAAGCAAACAAAAAAGGGTGAGTGTGGTATGTGCTGATTTCTTTGTTACCTTTGACCACCTAAATCCGCTTGTGGTGAACTCATGAATTGGAATGTGAGAAAGCTGCATACAAATGACAGAGAAAAAAGAGAGATGTGAAAAGAGGGAGACGGTGGTGGGGTGAATTTAAGGAATGAAGGAGTATTACAAGAAAGAGGGCAGAGGAAAGCCCCCGGGATCCGGAGTTAAGAAACAGGACAGTTGTAAACAAAAGTTAAGGAAGGATGAAGGAAAATGTTATTAGCATAGGTAAGTTGTTTTGTTTCCTAATGGTTAGGAAGACGGGATAGAATATAGGAGATGATAAAGGATAAATACTGAGCACACAACAAACTCTACAATAAAAACAAGTGTGAAATACAAGCAGCAAGACAGACAGAAAGACAGACAGAAAGAAAGAAAGAAAGAAAGAAAGAAAGAACGAAAGAAAGAAAGAAAGAAAGAAAGAAAGGAAAAGGTGATGCAGAACTACAAGTTTGACAGAATGAAAAGTAGCTGGAGGTAATAAGGTAGGAGTAACAAGGCCAAGCATGGGAAGGGACAGACTGGAAATGTTTTTATGTTCGATTTTCAAACTGTTCCAGACTCTAATTTCCTGTTCCAAATTATAAAGGACAAATTAATTGGGTTTACTATAAACATATGGATGGATAGATGGACGGATCCAGCTCTGTAAAATACCAGCACCCTTCTCCATAGCGTTCGCCTCGGAGACAGCGACCCCTTTGGTGTTGTGCATGTTTTCGCCTAGGGATGATTCCAGGTTTACTTCAGGATCAAAACAAGACAGCAGGAGAAAGAGTACCAGGTTCAAAAATTGAAATTTCTCCGCCTAATAGAAAACGGGAAGCACAGGAAGGGAATGTCTGTCTTCACTTTGGGACAGATGGAGTGTGTCGCACTACTGGTTCACTGCTGTGACACACACACACATGCACGCAAGCACGCACGCACGCACCTTTCTGCACAGATTCTAAATACAGTAGTGACTCATGTCTAGCGGCGAATGTTTGGTTTATTTTCATGTGGTTCTGGTCAAATGCTTCTGACAGGCAAATCAGGTTCATGAGACAGTCCCACACACACACACAGACGTGTTGACAGGACGGTCGAATATAAAAGCCGCTTGCATACCGGTATTGAGTCAGAGCGTGTTTATAAGTGGGTCCCGTTTGGCAGCTCTTACACCGGGAGCGTTTGAACCAGACGGCCTCATTAAGGGAGGAAATCGTCTTCTCCTGTCATCCTTTTAAGAATCATTATGTGAAAAGTTAATGGCAACTTTGCCCTTGTGTAAAAAAAAAAGAAAAGAAAAAAAAGTGAACTCCAAAATATTTATTTACAATTTACTTGTGACCGCAGAGACGGGTTTCCAGGTCAAAAGCCAAAGTTGGTTCCCTAACTGGCCCCTTATGAATGTGATGTTGTGAACAGTCTGTGTTCAGTTCAAACAGCAGGTCGCCCTTCTTTTGGCCATGGTGGTCCATTTACGCATGAGTCGGTCCTGTCTGCGAGCACAACGTAACGCGCAGGTATGTTAACTCGCTGAAAGGTTGAGTTAGAGCTGTTGACTTTGGAAGACGTCTGCGCCGGGCGTTTTGGCTGACATCTCCACTCATTCACTGCAAACTGACATCTCTCCTCCTTCCTCTTTCACTGGGATGTTTTTTGAAGCGAGGCCTTGCTCTGCCCTTAATGAACTCTGGTCTCCCTAATTAAAGTTGCACTTGCAGCCTGTTGATGCCTTTCAATTTTTTCCCCCAGCCTAAATAAAGTCACGGCCGGGCAATCACTGTCAACCAAAATTAACCATAAGAAATAAGAGCCACAGTATGGTAGAAGTAATTGAATGTTTTCTCTACATTCATCTTTTTCAAACCCGTTTGCTCTGAATGACTTCATAAAAACTCCACTCATTAACTACATAGTGAGATGCTCTGTAATTCGGTTGAAAACATCTAGCGCTGTTAGATTAAATTATTTGTACGGTTACCTTTGCTATGATTTCATCCACCCCAGTATGGGTTTTTTAAACTTCACAGTGTGATACACAGAGGGTACACCTGTAGCTTGTCCAGGTGGAAACACAGGGATTTCTGCTGATCAACCAGCGCTACGGTATATCGACGTAAGCTCCCTGGCAAAGAGAACCCGACGGCATTCAAACTCCATCATTGTCCCGCTGGACAACAAGTCTGCTTTAGTTTAGGTTAACAAACTGAGAGCAGGTGTCTTGGTAGCAGGACACTCCTACTGGGCCAAACCATTAAAATAAACTGACTGACGTAAATGGAGAGAACAAAAGAGACGACCGATAAAAAGTCTGCGTCCCAGAATGCACTGCATTAGTCAGTTGTCTTGAGCAGCTCCCAGGAAGTAGATGTCAGACAAGGATGACTCTTGCAGTTTGTGAATTAACTCCATCTACTGTTATTTAATGCCACGCTTCGACATTAAGGCATTCATTAAACATCAAGACCCAAATCATCAAACTACCACTACCATGTTTGATTATTCATATAAATTAGTGCTTTCAAATGTTGGTTTACAGCCTGACATAATGTGTCTCACATTAATCTTAGTAGGTTCTCCTTCAGTGCACTGATCATTTCCCCAAAAAGTCTTAAGGATCATTAAAAGATTTTTGATAGATGTGAGATGGGCATTTATGGTATGGATACCATTTTTGTCTTTTTTCATTGTGTTAAAACAAGAACGCTGATTTTAAATAAGGAGTAATTTCAATAAATTGCAATATAACTCATTGCTAGTTGTCCAAAACACTTTGATTGCATATGAGCAGCTTTTATGAGGAATTCAATATTTCCCAGACTCAATGTTGTATTTACTTAAATATTCTTTTTTGTTTTTGATATTATAATTTTCTGGGTTAAATAAAACGTGTACATATGAGGAAAAATAAAAAGCTTTAAGAAAGCAATGTGAAATATCCTCACACATTCTAGTAAAAACTAGTAACAGAGTCTAGTATGCCCATGAAAACTGCTGTTTCTTTCTAGTTGCGTCATTACATCAAAAAGGCAATCCAACCTGTCGAGTGCATCATTTTGAACATGTTTTCTTGTTGTATTTGTCTTTGAGACTTGACTGGAATCTGTGTTTGATCTTTTTCTTTGGTTTTTCTCCTGAAGAAAATGTTTTGGTAGCTGTGTTTCACCTTCACATGTCCCTGTGACTGACTTCCCCCGTCCTTCCAGTCTTTAATTATCCACTCCTCCTCTACGTCAGCTGTCTGTGTGAAACCTCTTCTGCTATGCGGCTCATTAGCACCCACCTAAGGGTGCAGGAGGGTGCGAGGAAACATACTTCAGGAGTACAACATCTGTTTTCATGGCTGTCTTTACACGGTTCCTCAGAAGCTGTTCCGGTAAGTAAAGGCCGGCGCAGACGGGCAGACGTTTAGGGGCAGTAATAACAACAGAGTCCGGCCGCTTTGCCAACAGCTACAGCGGGCCATGTTTTCTCAGTACGGCTGCCGTCCTGAGCCCACGCTTTTTTCGGACCCCCTTCGCTTGTCAGAACCCATCTAGGCAACGAGGAACATTTCCCATCTCTATGGCCTTGTAAAGTCACCAACGCTCCGGGGAGCGAAACACACAAACACACTCCCTGCGGTTTGAGGTTGCATCCACCAAAACCTTCCCTTCTGAGCCTCCCTTTCACCACCGCCGTGAGCTCCCCCACTGTCTCCATTTAGATGAGCGACATTACGACGCAAAGCGGTCGGCGCACACTCCATTTAAAAACATGGCTGGCTGCGTGTTGTGGGACAGAATGTGAGCTGTTCTTTAAATAGGTGTGTGTTTACCTCAGCTCTAAATGAAGAGTGACTGGGCAAACAGCCGGCTGCACCTGAAGGGGCTCATTTGGGGGTGGGCGTGCTTTTCTGCTGCTGCGCCTTTTAGAGTTTAGAGTTTTAAGATTGTCAATCCTTCAGCAAGTTTAGTTTAGATGCTTGAAACGCAGTCAAATAAAATAAAAAAAAGGACTCAAGATGGGGAAAAATTTGGGGATTAAACTTGGGTAATACATTTACCATTCAGGGAAAACTCATGCTTTGTAGTCGTAGCCTATATGCACTTGCACACACGTTACCTCCTTCTCTGCGTGCGAGCGTGCCTGCTCCTCTTGGGCCAGCACCACCTCTCTCTCTGCTGTGATCTGAACGCTTTCCCTCAGCGCCTCCTCCAGCTCTTCGATGCGCTCCTCCTTCTGACGGAGGGAGTCCTGAAAAGAGGAAGGATGGAAAGATGGAAAATTTGACAAAATACTTTGATCGTGCCAGCATTTGTCCACCTGATTTTACACGAATGTTGCTGTTCATCGATTTTACAAATTGGCAGGTGTAACTGTCAGCTCGGCCGGATCAGAAACGTGAAAATCTGATCTTTCTATCTGTTTCCATTTAAAAGTAATTAATATGGAAAAACAAACAATGACAATCGTAAAAGAAACTATTATTTTTTTATGTACAGTTAATTCTGTTGGATTGGAGTTATAAACAGATCTGCAACAAAATTTACACACAGACTTATTTCTCTTTGCCCTTTTAAAATCAGAAACTCTAGGGGACATGCAGAGAACACGGCGAATGTTTGTTTCTTATAAAACAAGAACGTTTCCCATGTCTACAGCCAGTGATTTACCGACGGAGCTAAAAACAGACTTGACCAGCAAGGCTGAACGAGGATGTATGTTTATACTTCCAATAAGTCGGCACGATGATGTTGAAACAAAGAATGTTTCAACAGGTCCCCGGTTGGAAAAAGTAATGCACAAACTACCCAACCTGGGCTCAATAATTCTCCACAACCATCGGAGGCCATCTGTCACAACCTGTTGTATGGGAATGATACTTGGGAGAAGCATTTTTGTTCATCACAAACACAAAAATGTAGAGTTTGTTTTAGGATGCTAGGACTTTAATGGGAACTTTGGTCTTTAGTTAAATGGGACGAATGTTACAATTTTTTATTTTTTTTTGCAGTGATTCTGCTGGAAAATAAAGAATGTGTAAAAAAAAATTTAACCTACGCTCACGGTTAGGTACGGTGGAGGATCTGCGATACTGTGGGACTATTTATCTCCTAAAGGCCTAAGAGGAGCCCTTTAAAATTCTGATAATTTATTCATTTTAGGACTGAAAAGCAATAAAATGTATTTCAATACAAGCTTCTAAACCTAATTAATCAAATACAGTCAACATATTCCCTCTAGTGCTGCATGTAGCGTTCAGAGCAGGTTGTACTGTAGCACATTAAAAAGTAAGCTACAGTGTGTTATACTGTATGCATAAGGGTAAAACGAGGGATTTAATTCAATAAAAGCTTTTTACGTACAACTATCATGTAGACCCATGTTGACTGTAGCAGAGATTAGCCACAGAAGGACCCTACTGACCTTTAAATTTGTTATTTCCGCCGACACATATGGAAATGATTGGTCAACAGCGGCTGGGGATACTCCACCCCGGTGCAGGGATCTGCCAAATGAGTTGTTTTTAACCAAAGTGAGCCATTCAGTTCAATTGGTGTTCCTTCATTGGGGCTCAAAAGACATTCCTGTTTACATGGCTAGAGGAATGTGACCATAATGTGCACAGAGGAACTCTGAATGTGGTCCAAACGACTGGAACTCAAGAAATCCAAGAAGTTTTTTCCGACTTTGATTGGCTCACCCAGGATACGCGTTAAAGCCAGATGAGCACGGGGGCCGACGTGTTCCTCAGGTGAGAGAGATTTATACGCAAAACAGTACACACGATGAGTCCGTAAAAAAATATTGTTAATACTAACTTACCAAAAACAGGAGCAGTTTAGTCACAGTTTATTGATCTTTCTACTCCAGGCAACTGGGATCATGGTCAAAAACTGTTTTACTCTCACACAGAATTTAGTAAACTCCCCACATGCAGTTCCCATAAATTCCCAATGAAAAGAAAAGGGTTCTTTTCTTCTTGCTGGGGTAACAGACTTTTCAGGGATTAGATCAATTAGATCTGAATAAATAACCGATGGGGACAGGGAGGAAGAGGGACGGCGAGGAATTACAGTGGCCATTAGCAAACCCCCAGAACATCTCCAACACATGTCCAGAGAATCTGAATCCCACAGTGAGCCAACATTACTTGGTGTCTAACTACGCAGCGTACGGTGGAATTTATTTGGAACAAGGCCCGCCCTTATTGCATCGAATTATATTTGCAGGGTTGTTTAGGATCTGGAGCGACACATAAACGCAAAAAACTTATGGCTGTGTAACCGCCGCTGTGTCGAGTGTCTCACTGATTCACGTCGACTCATCATCCGACCACATGCGCACAAAGCAAACGACAGCTTCTTAACAACTTAAAACCAAATCAACCATTGCTAAAGGGTTGCACAAGCTTGTTCACACAAAAAAAAAAAAAACACACACACAGACAGTTTTCATCTGTCTATAATCAGCGAGCCAATGAGGTTAGCAATTACTGGGAGAGCGAAGCGAAGATGAGGATGGAAAACTGGGGGAAGCCAGGAAGAAATTTTAAGGTGAAAGGGTAAAGTTAAATGAGAAAGAAGCAAAAGACAGCCTACTATCAGCAGCTACATAAAGAACACCACACACAAAATCATCACACCACAGATGACTCTTATCTCGAGTGACTTGATGCGCCCAGCAAACAATTAGGAAATGCTCTCTGACCACAAAGAAGCTCTTAAAAAAAAAACCCAAAAGCATTCATTTTCGTTTTTTCCCCTTCTCCTTTAATCACCTCTCTCATTTTTCAACTCATCGCTTCCCTCTTCTCCGTCTCCTATCGGCTCCCCCTGCCAATTATCCACCTTGGCTTACCCTTCTTGCATGTTCTCAGCTCAGAGACGCCGAGTGTGAGAGTGAGTGTGTTTGACATTGCCTCGGGCTGCTCTGTATCACGTTATGACAACATGGTGTTGTTGGAGCAAAAGTTACTCAAAGGACACAAGGAGAAACTTTCCTCCACCTTCCTAAAGCTCCCTGCTTTGGTTTTCTCCATTTTTATTTATTTATTTACCTTTGTCTGCTGAGAACTTTCGTTGAGATTGTCTTCCCTCTTCTTGGCGTCCTCCATCAGCTGGGCATTTCTGTTCTTTTCAAGCTGCTCTTTGTGTTTCAAGTTGGCCACCTTCTTCGACTGGTCCTTGATTTGTCTGCAAAAAACAGAGGAAAAATGTTAAAAATACAACAATCTGTGTGTGTGTTCATGAGTGATGCTTTCTTTTAGTTGATAAAATAAAAAATGACCTCAATGTTGCAAATACATATATATAATAGCTCACAATTATGTCAATCTGTGCCAAGTCAAGAGAGTCCCATATTTTTTTATGTTTTGCTTTTTGGGTCGGAGTTTTAAATCTTTTAATGTGAGGTTGGATTGAGGTACTCCATGCTTCATTAAACAAAAGTGTTTTTTCTGTACAAAAAGACTTTCACATGATCTAAACTTGCTTTCAAATATCGTTATTATATAATGCTAAGCTGATAAAAACACACCTGTTGATAAGTTATACCTAAAATAAACACACGGTAAGAAATACAATCTTTTTTCCCCCTTTAAAATACAAAATAAAAAAGCTTGTGGTGCATTTATATTCAACCTTTTTTGTACTAGATACAGTCGAAGGCAGTTCTGAAGTAGTAAACGTTAAAATCAACCATTATAATCTTCATTTTCAGGAGTGAGAGAGAGAGAGAGAGAGAGAAGACCAGGGAGATCTGTGCAGCCATTCAATACATCGCAGCACACAGATGGAGCACTTCTGCACTTTCTGTCATCATCCTCTAATTCTTGGGTAATTTCACAGATATCAGAGGAGCCATTATGGCTTTGTGTCCAGTTTGTTGGGTTCGGGTATGCGTTCACAAGTTCGCCGATGATGACAGGCTAAAAAAAAAAAAAAAGGAACGAAACAAACGCGGAGGACGGCCCGAAGGCCGCGCCATGCGGAGGCTAAAAGTGAAGAGGTGGAGGAATGTGCTGCAGACGGATGAGAACAAAATTACATTTTTGGCTTCACATCCAAAATCCGATGAAAGGCAGGAAACACAAAAATATTTTCACTTCAAAAGTATGGACTTCTTTATGTAAACAATAAAATATGTTACAGACTGTCATTGTGAATTTAAGCAATGTGGAAAAGTTTGCAAAGAACTATAGCAACATTACTGCGGCTCAAGTAGGAACAGGATGATTTAGCTCTCACAATATGGTCGAGAATGCTGCAGCAGGCATCTTTGCAACACAACTCCCCACTAAATACCCCCAGGCCGATATAATGTCAAAATCGGTAAAGGAATTTGGTGAAAAGCTATGAATCAACCGTGGGATGACGTTTCTGATGTCTGCACAGCAGGGGAGGAGGAGGGTAGTGTCACACAGGGATTACTGGGTGTCGGGAAACGGGGTTTAAATCATCATCAGGAAAATGAAGGAGACTGTGCGGAGCAGTAAAAGAGCGGGGAGAGTAGCAGAGAGTTATTCCTTGCGGGAGACGCGAGCTTTGCGAGATGGGGAAAGAGTTTAATCTATGTTTAAGACGCCTGGAAGCCATTGTGGTTCTGTCACAGTGCTATCAGATAACACGGCAACTTTGCTTGATCGGGACCCCTCATCGGTTCCAGGCATGCACACTGGCACAAATGTGGAGAAAGTGAACCCTAATAACATTCACTGACTCACAACAAAGAGGAAAACCCAAGGAATGTGTAAGCCCACTCCCATAATAAAGACATAACCTCAGGCTAGGTAGTTCACACTTTTACCTCGTGTCCATAACTATAATAAGGCTTTCTGCACTGTGGACGTTTATATACATACGTGTCCTTGTACATAAATTAGACGCTCAGAAAGCACATGCTCTGCCCTTTATCTCCCTTCCTAAAGCAAATTTTATTCAAACACCAAGGCAAACATATGATTAAGAGGAGAAAAAAATTATCACAGAAGGCTCTACACTTCTCAGACCTCCAAGAAAAATATCTTGTTATATCAACGAGGACTCACGTCTAAGATGTACCTGAAGTGGACACATGTTGTGAAACTGAGCAATGTTTTAACCTTTAACATGATTCATTTTAAAGATAAAAGCCATTAGAGATTTAACAGATAGTACCAATAATACACATTGTCTGAACAAGTATTGGGAGCAGTACTTTATGATGTATTATGGTTAAGGTGACGAATAAACATTTGCTTTTAATTGCATGCTGTTTTTAATCACTTCATAATTAAAAAGGCACTTTATTAGGGTTTTTAATCACATGGTATCACAGTTTACGGGAGACAACTGCATTGTGCATTAAAGATGGCTCTTCATTTGTTAGTAAAGGTTTATGAACGTCCACTGGTAATTTAGTGACTTAGCCATAGTAATTAACTCCAAGTCTATTTAGGTTGGAAGGCCTCCTAACAATCACCACATAATCTGTAAGTCCTATTATGTATCATATTTAATTTGGCCGGGTCTATGGATGAATCATTTTGGGCTTAACTCTATATACATCGAGAGGATAGTGACCTCAAAAGGAGTGGAGTCAAGGTTTCAGAGATATTTTTGATCAAAATAAGAATCAAATAAGGATTTTTTCCCCCCTTGATTTTAACTTGACAGGTCCATTGTTTTTTTTAATCAAAAGTCTTTATTTAATATTTAATTTAATCTAAAAAAGGAACATTGGACTGTCAAATAAATGCCACAAAGTCATTACAATATTACTACTACTTCTACTACTACTACTACTACTACTAATAATAATAATAATAATCTCTGTAGCTCCCAATTTTTTCCCCCCAGTTTCCCCCCCAATTTTTTTAGTAGTATCCTAAATCCTTATTTAAATGATTTTATGATCCAGTGTTCCCTGCCAGCCTGATGAGATCTCTTTATCCATATTTTTTAAATAAACTGGGCAAATAATATAAATGCTTCCTTTTATGTTTCAAAATAAGAGCATTAAACAGGGATATAAGGTGTTTCTAACCTTGCATGCCTCACTTTATATGAAACTAATGCACAAACTTATCTCACTAGACAGACGTGCATGTTGACGGCAATGAGTTCTTTGCAAGGCACAATTGACTTCAATAAGAAATTTCGATAAGCGTTTAAATATGACACCACCTTAGGGAAAAGGTTTTGTTGCAACCTTAACTTGCAACTTACAAATTTGTTGATTATTTAATTATCTCTGCCCAAATACTATAGTAACACCCAACTTTAAATGTGGGCATCACATTTTCTTCAATGCAAATTTTAGGAGCAGGTGCTGTTTCAGAGTTGTACAAACCCCATTTTTTATTCACATTTATAGTAGCCAAGACAAATGGTTTTTCGTATTAGCTTATTACCTGTTCATTTAAGCATACAGTTTGAAATCTGATATAATCCTTAAAGCTCAACATATCCCATCTTAACTGTCTAAGCATCAATGAAAGCGCCTTAAGTTTACTCAGCTCAGTGCAAGACATGAAAGGATGAATGTATTCAGATATATAACTATTTCATTACCAGCCTTTGCTTTCATCTTCATTGTCTATGTTAGTCATAAAGTGCCTTCTAAAGTTACTCGACGTAACAGGAGTAATCCATCAAGTGGCTTTTACATCAATATTGCTGCCAGAAAAGTTGAGAAATGATTTTGGCAAAAAAGGACAGCAGAAAATCTGTTTGCTAAGAGGTCCAGGAGGCCTAACTCCAAACTGTCCTGAGATATCTGCGAGAAGAGAAATTGAAATTTGGAGTCGCAGCCAAAAAAACTTAGCAGCACCTGTGTGTTCAAAGCCCACAAAATAATCATCAAGCGTCATGTGTGTTTATTTCCCTTTCTGACTTATAGGTGTGCGTTTGGAAATGCCCTGGCTCCTGCGTTAACATACACGTTGGGTTTGAATGTTAAGCGAGAATGCAGATGAGGTAAAGTGAGCACTCTCGCTTGTTATTTTGTTCCCCTTTGTTCGGCCGTGATTTTAGCTTCCATGTACTGTAACTGTGGGATACGGTTATTTCAATATTTGGGGTTCAGTTTTGTGCTATACGCCCTGCCTGTGTGTAACAGGTCATAAAAAGCCAGGAATGTTCCTATTGGAGGAACTCCAAGAAGCCCCAAACATCTGGTTGGATCTCTGAGGTTTCCTAACTCCACGCTACATTTGCTGCATATATATATATATATATATATATATATATATATATATATATATATATATATATATATATATATGTGTGTAAAACAATTTTACGATTGACTCAACACTTTCTTTCAGACGCTCTTTCTGCTTTCACACGTATGTCTTCTTACTTTTTAAGGACAATGGACATGTGTTTAAACATAACGATGGCTCACCTGAATTAGCTTTTTTGACCCGAGTTTCTTCAAATGGTTTAGCATATATTGTGTGTTATTTATTTTCACAATAATTTCATAGTTTGCCAAACACCCTAAATAAACTCTTTCCTTACAATGAATAAGCTATTCACAAATTTGACTAATCCAGCCATCGTTCTCCTTTGCTTTAAACAGTACCGCTTTAAGACAGACATTTCAGTTTTAGACTTTTTGTTTTCTGACCATAAATGATTTTAATTTTAGGGTCGGCACAGAGAAAATCCCATCTTAAATCTGATATGAGTTTTTGGAGAGGGAGCGAAAGATCATGGTGTTGATATACGACTAGCTTCATCCTCGCCCCACATTTTGAGTGCAAAATCACGTTTAGAGTATGAACACACGAATAACGAATAACTAACGAGAAAGCTCCAGCAAACGTGTTTTTTCTTTACACCGGTGTTATGGAAATAGAGCAAAGCCCTGAACTTTTCCTCTGGATGTTGCTCTTTCTGTAATGGGATAAAAGCAAAAAATAAACACTTTATTCTTACGGTTTTTATTAAGCCTAATGTGCAGAGCAACCACTGAAATGAGGGGTTGGGTGAAGATCTTTGAGTTTCAGGATCATTGCATTTTTATGCGTCTGTGCTGGATATTATAAATTATAACTTTAAAGTAAAGACTGAACATACTTTAACTGTAAAAGCTACCGATGATTTAAAGTTGTTTAGGCAGGCCTGAAAAAAATAATGTACTATGGGTAACATAGGGGCTTGTTGCATGCCTGAGGTATTTCTAGCATCATTCTATAAATTAAATTGATGGTTTCATGTATTATTTATAATCTTTGACAAACAAAAAACTCTGAATATAAAAATATGACTGTTTTCGTTTAACACTCTCCAGACACGAATAAACTTTCCCTGGATCTGCTCCTCCAGGTAAACCCAATGGCCCCATTCAGCTGTGGATCGCTGCTATTCAAACTTGTTTAAATATGTAAAATATCTCCTGCTTTCTTCCTGCAAAATAACTTTTGAAACAACTGAAGCTAATCGCCGGAGAGCCGCAGCGCTGCAAACACAACATGGAGACCCGTGCTCGCACAGAGGCAAGACAGCAAACGCGCACGGCTAAACGTTCGCAGGGCTTCTCAGGGATGGGACCACACACAAAAACCGAGCGCACACAGAACACAACACAAACACCCAAAAATCGACGTACCAAGATTCACACAGATGTAAACACACACTGTGCAAACACGATGGCATCCTCTGCAAATTTATATTATATACTAAGATTAACCCACACTAGAACACTTGTTACACGAGATTTAGATCTCTGGATCTGAAACACATAAAAACAAACACTTTTGGACGAGCTGGAAAAACTACAGAGACGCAAAAACAACACACTAAACTTTACTGCAGTGAAAAATACAGATTATTGCTTTTAATAAGTAGGAAAACACACGTGCAATCTGAGAAATTTCAGACCTCCCTCATTGGCATGCTGCTCATACCCAGGGAGCCACATAAAGGTGATATTAATATTACATTTGAAATCCTGTATAAATATTTGATCAAAAGATGCTTGTGGGCCTCATGTATGTTTACTGTTAGTAGTTTGCCCAAAATTAACATGAAGCATTTCCTATTAACCGCCGGGAACTCAGTATTTCCTTTATTTAAAATAAATAAATAAAGGAGGGAGGATGGAGGGACTAAAAACGATGTTTTCTCATCCTTAAAAACATGAAACACTACAGTTTTAATAAAAGGGGTTTTAAACATCAGAGTTTTGCCAATAGTCAAATTTGGTAAGAAAACTTTATAGTTAAAGTGTTTTTATGAATAAAGAAAGAGAAACTAGGATTATAACTACAAAGGCTTAAAAAGAATATGAGGACTAAATAAATTAATGCAAACCAAATTTATTGGCACCCCTAGTGAACATGGGAAAGAAGCCCTGAAATAAACTAATATTCAATTTTAGTAACATAAATAAACACAAGAAATATGTTTTTTTAACTCCTACTTTGTACTTTGTAAAACATAGTTATTTTATTATGCTATAAATTTATTTTCATGGAAATAACCCCCCCCCCCCCTCCTTAAATACAGCATCTACAATTCTAAATTATAAAAAATAAAACTTGTGCAAGAACAAGTTGTAGTTCTGTCTGTAAGCTAATTTATATTAAAGGTTTTAACTGTATGTACTAAAATTAACAATGTTACTACAATTAACCTACTAATTTAGATTAATTTAGGTCATGGTTTTTTATACACACAACTAGGCAAAAGCTGTGCCTTCGATCTTCATCAAATACTGAGAAAAAGCACTGGAAAAGAAGAACAAAGGGGTTGTGGGATATCTTTCCAACTATATTAATTCATGCAAAAAAAACATTTAATAAAGCGACAAAAAGATGCAGCTTGTAGAATATTGAAAGTTTACACATTTGCCTTTCAGAAACCTTGGGTTGCTTTTTTTATTTTTAAACCAGGAGCACAAAACCTTGCTTAGGGCAAAAACAGAACAGAATAAAACAAATGTGCATCCCTGGCTGGAACCCTTTGCTTCAGCTCAACACCCCCGAAATCCTGAACAGCATCACTACCACTGTCACATGACTCACATGACTCTTCATTGGTTCCCATTATGCGTCCAATACCGATAAGCAAAACTGACACCGCCAGGCACACGCAGTCCAGCCTGCTTTACTTTTCAACTACCTAATCTAAAGTAGGACAACATACGGGTAAACTACATGTAGTAAAACAAAACTATGATCAAATATATTGAAATCATGTCAAAAGCTGTAAACTGAAATATATTTGATCCACAGACTGCAGGTACAAATATGCGTATAAGGCAACAAAATTACTACAAGCCTGCAGACTTCAAATATGAAGTGATAGCCAAGTACATGCAAAAAACTGAAAAACACAAGTTAATTACCTTGTAAGCTTTTAATTGAACTAGCAAAAGCTTTTACTTATTCTGAAAAAGCGCACGCAAATTCAAGAGACGAATCTAGCAGTTTTCAGCTAATTGCTGCCAGATTCCTTCTCAGATATGTTGTTGTGCACGCGTGCAAGACAATACAAACAAAACAAATGTATTTGTTTTGCTTTTTTTTGTGATTGCGTGAGCGGGCCTTGGCTTGCTGTCCCCCATTCGCTGGCACATCCCTGCGTGACCTCAATGCTCAGGACCTACACTAGATCAAAAGCACAAACAAAAAGGAGCCCCTGCAATCCTGCTGTGGAAAAATCTTGATGTCAGACATTTGCAGTGTTCCCCAGCTCAGATCAAGACAAAAAATAAATAAAAAATTACAGAAGAGCGAAGGGGAACAAAAAAAAAAAAAGATTCTCTCTGTCGGCTTGCAGACATTGAGACAGTACAAACTTTTTTTGCGTGCCTTCTCCCTTATATAAAAGAAATCACAAAGCTGCAGATAACCGGCAATGAAAAGGAAGACAAGATGACGTGGGATTTAAAGCTTTAGAAGTTAGGGAAGGAAGAAAAAAAGAAAACAGCGAAGCAAAAGCTGGTACTGTGGAGAATTAACAACACATTCGAGCGCACAAAACACTCAGACCAGCAGATTTATGCAAAAACCAGAAGGAAGAGGTTGTTATTATGCGGTGGATTGCAATGTGTAGGTCTGAAAGTTCATAAGATTTTGATATGTCTATAAAATAGGAGCATATTCAGAACCCAGCTATTGCATACTGAAATCTCATTAGCTGGTGACCTCTACAGAGGAAAACATAAAACCTAGCAGTGAATGATGTTATATTACAGTATTGATTATGTTTTTATCAGGTAGAAGTATTTTCAATACAACATTTAAAAGTCTTCTTTAAAGTGACCTTCTGTAAACCAATTCACAACTGGCTCTTGGTATGTTAGGTTTCCCATGAATCAATGAATAGGAAAATCTGTGTACGCCAGTTACTGTAACTCAAACGCAGAAGAGTACAGCACAAAACGTATGAAACAAATAGTGAGATGAAGTGTGTTTTACCAACTTTAAATGTACATGAACTCTTATCAGCTGGAAATAAAGATTTTAAACATTTTTTTACAACAAAAATAAACAAAACAAAAATCGTTTGCATCCTAAACATAACAAAGAGCAACAGGACTCTTAAAGGCTCTTTTTAGGGGATTAAAGAAACATTAACTGGAAAAAACACTAATATAATGAAGAAACCAGTCAAACTGTTATATAAGACAGAGGTAAAGAAAGAAACAACGTTTCCTGTTCAAAGAGGTGGCGATGTGACAGAGAGAGTGAAGAGAAAGTCAAGGTGTCTCCTTCAAAGACAGAAAGACATGATGAGAATTATTAGATGCTAAGTTAATGACAGAGTCAAAGAGTGTCTCCATGCAAGGACACGAAGTGTGACAATAAAGGAGAGAGACAAAAAAAAAAAACTGGAGGGAGACGGGCTTAAGAAGAAAGAAAGGCGTGGGGTACTAACCTTGAGGCAAGACTGGGTAGCGCAGCAGACAGCATGGCATCATAAAGATCAAGGGAAAGACGGACGGACGAAGAAGGGAAAGGTGAGAGAGAGAGAAGAGAAAAGTTGAGTGCTGGGTTAGCCGGCTTGATCAATCTTCAACGAACAGGAAAGACAGAAGAGCTGACAGAGAACCATCATTAACCAAAGAGAGACAGCTGACATTTATGCAGGGAGACAAATACGGTCGAGCAGACAGGCAGACAGACAGACAGACAGACAGACAGACAGACAGACAGGCAGGCAGACAGACAGAAAGACAGACAGACCGACATAAAGATGGCTTCTTGCTGTATTTCGTAACTTTAGGTTTTAAGTAATGAGAGCCCTGCTTTCGGCAAATCACTCCTACTGCAAATTAGCCAATCAAAGCATGCGATGGGTCCAAGTTCAATATTATGATTCCTTGAACGGACTGGATTGGTTATTTAGCTTCCCACACTGACAGCATGCACTCTGGGAGTTCACAGTCTTTCCTAAACTTCATGCAACGCTCAACGTATAATTACAAAAGAGTTATTTTTCACTATGAACAAACAGTTTTACTTGCTTAAATTGGCACATCCCTAAATCCAGCAAGATTAAAAGCTCGAGAACATTGTAATAGGGGAACGTTGGGGTATAGCGTAGCAAAATGAAGCTAAGAAACTCCGACAGGTTACATATGTACAAATCTGTCCCAACCATAGTAGGGTTCCTCACATCTCCACCCAATATTAAACGACTTTGTTACTGTTTTTCTTCCTCTACCACCTTATTTTTACTTCCCCTGCTGCTCCCCCTTTTCTCTGTTTTCCACTCGTCCTTCCAAATCCTTTATTTTGGCCATCGGGGCAGATTTTCAGCTCCATTTCCCCTCAGTGTGAAGTCACTTCAGTCTGCTCCAATTACCATCCCGGGTTCCTGAAATATATAATCTGGTACCAGTACAGCTGGATTTACACGAGCGGGAGAGCATAGCCTAATTTTTACTCTTGTTGCTCTCTTGTGCAAACTGTAGCTGAACTTTTTTTATTAGACATGTTCCCGTGGCTCGTTAGTAGCCCAGAGTCCGCCCTGGCCTGGCCAGGCTAAGGCCAGAGGCATTTCTATTCCTCCCTTACAAGCCTGTTAGCTTCCTGTCAGGCAACAAATCATTATTCCCAGAAAAGCCATGGATAAATTCCTTATTTGTACATGTTACATGTAAGTGGGTCAGGGCCTGGTAGATAGAAAATGCTTATTTACAATATAAATTATAACCACCTGCAGGGATGACATGTTAATATACAAAAGTGTTCTGTTTAAAGGAGGTCAAAATACATACTTGTGCTATTTGAGAAACGCAATGTGAAACAGAACAAACACAAAAAGGTCCATAACTATAACTATGATAATTTTTAGTTTGTAAATAGAGTTAACCTGTGTGTAATTTAATCTAAATGATATAACTCCAGCTGTGCTCTGAAGGCCTTCGGAGTATATTGGAGAACACAAGTGTACAAACAACCTTCTGAATATTCAGGAACACGTCAGAGAGGTCAAATACACGGTTCAAAGCAGGGTTCAACAAGAGAGACAATATCTCAACATTTGAGCACAGCTCAATCACTAGACTAAAAGATTATGCAGAAATTTTAACTACTTTAAAAAACTGTTTTGAAACAGTTATACTGCTTTGAATTTTGGATGATTCCAGCAAAGCCTGTGGAAGCAATTTTAGCTTTGCACAGAATAAAAGACGGTCTGGAACAGACTGATTTAATTCACTTTAACTGGACAAACAATAGTTTTCAGATTGCAGTGTTTCGATCGGAATTCTAATCTGTAGAATGAAAGACAAAGAAGCTTGAAAAGTATATATATATATATATATATATATATATATATATATATATATATATATATATATATATATATATATATATATATATGTTGTGATGGAGTAGGAATCCAGTTAGTTAGTTTTCGTCATGGAAGAAAAAGGAACAAATACGGTTTAGCACAACCAAACACAGAGCTCCATGACACCAGAAACTATTGATTAAAAAGATGAAACACTAAAAACACGCACGGACCATTTAATACTTAAAGACACACAAGTGAAACAAAGTCAGGTGAGCATGCAGAAACAAAACAAGTAAACGGAAGACAGATCATCGTCATTACAGTAGAGATGAAAAATCCCAGATATGATTAGTTAAATGTTTTCTCCAACAGCAGCAAGTGGTTAGAAACAGCAGCTTGTTAGTACTTAAACATCACTTGAAATCAGTGAACAGTCTGGATTTGTAATGTAAAAAGGAACAGTGTTAAACTCTATACACGGAGCATCGTTCAGCTGAAAGTGAGCAAAAGTGAGCAGAACTGCAAACCGAATGTAAAGAATGGAATCACTGACGATAGATGAGAAGCTCTTAGAGTGACGGGCCGTGCAGCAGCGGCGATGCCAGGCTGCGCCTCGTTTTACAAACTCCTAGGAGCCGCTTAGCTTGTCATGCTGCAGCAACACACGACCCAAACCTCTGCTAATGTGTAGCGAGCACAGTTGATCCCAATTTGTGCATTTGAGAGACACGCGTGTCCCACATATGCAGTAAAATGTGATTTGTGAGTAGTGAGGCAATGATACAACTCTTTACTGTTGATTATTAGTGAGCAAACTGAGCCCTGCCCATGTGGAAAAGACACATATGGCACTCTAAACTGTATTTGTTATTTATGTATGCTATGTATGTTTAATTGCTGGCAGTTTAATCTTAATAAAAATGCAATAATAAATGTAAAAGAGGAAAATCATAGTTTCTATTGGATCACAGCTTGTTATGTTAGATTACAGTAAACATACTGTAACACAGCAGCTTTTTAGCAACTTTTCCACAATGGGGGGTTGTTTGTTATATCCGTGCCCTTATATCTCATCCTGACAGGCAAAGTGAGTTTTGTCGTGCATTGGTCTTGAGTTAACTCGACAGGCGCCAACCAGCCACTCACGTGCCCAGGTAGTCCCACACCAGCCCCCCC
>JAVLVB010001023.1:2223245-2264476 GCA_032876305.1 Orestias chungarensis | reverse complement strand
ACACACACACACACACACACACACACACACACACACACACACACACACACACACACACACACGCAAATATAATCACACTCGGAAATTCACACACACGTGATTGTTAACACGTATAACAACACACACAAACAAGAAGAGTTGAAGGATGTAATGAAAAGGAAAGGAAGGAGAAGGAAAAAAAAGGAGGCGTGATAAATGATGAGTTTATTTTTATCTGGAAATTTAAAATAAACTGGAACATTATGTTGTCTAAAACCGAGCAGACGTGGAGTGAATGGAACTTTTTTGAACATTTCAATTAGCCATATTTTCTTCTTACTTTTAGGTTCAAGCAGGAGTAAAATGTTTTAAAACTGCGTTAGAAACTGAACAATCCAGTTTTTTTTTGTAGCCCACCTAATTCTTCTTTCCTACCTCTCCAATTCGTGGATCTTTTTCTCCTTGTCGTTCTTCTCATTCTCCATCTCTCTGAGGATCTCTAGAAGTCGCTCCACCTCAGACTGAGCCTTCCCGGCCTCCTCCCTGCACCGTGTCGCCTCCTGCTCCAGAGATGAGATTTGCTCTGTGAGTTCGCCGTTGGCCTGAGACTCCGCTGCTGCACTTTGAGTCTGGAACAGAAATAATTATGAAAAATAAACGAAGCGCGGGGGCTCCAAACGAGTGGCTCAAAACACTGGACGGATGTCTAAAAATGCAGAAATAAGAACAACGAGCACTTAAGTTCTCATAAAATGGGGATGTCGTAATTAAAGAAATACGACTTGATGAATATCATGTTCTATTTCATATTTCTAAGCTATTTAAGAATGCCTTTCAGTTTTATTTGACCGTGGAAGGAAGACAACAACAAAGTACCTCAACCTTGTCAGTTTTCATGTCAGTTGTGAGCTATGTCAAATTGTCACCCGTATGTTCAATAGCCAAGGTGTCCGCATTTTAGTTCATGTCACATTTTTCGGTTTTCTTATTGGCACATCAAAATGAGTTGATTAGCATGCAAACAGAGTTGAGGCGCGGGGGTAAGGTAAATGTTTGATTAGGATGTGGTCAAAAATCAACCTATTTGCATAATCAGCCACCTAGCTAGTGTTCAGGGAAAGAAATTCATGGTGAACGCCAGCATAAAGTGCTTTGCCCGTTTACAATTGTGTCCATGAAATGGAAGTCCTGTGCCTTTAAAACGTCATTCTGAGAAATCATATTAATTCAGGCAATATGTCAGGCTATCTAAAACGACAACCCTTCCTCTAAAGAAACGCAATAAGCAGCTTTTTACTGTAAAACGATCCAGTCCCATCAAACCAAGAAACCAGGACAATAAAATCAAAAATTTAAATTCCACAGCTAATTACAGAACGGAAGGATAATTTTTTCCTACAAAACAATAAAATCTTTTCAAACTCTAACTCTGACTGAACACAGCCCAGTGTAAAGCAAACAAACTAACATATGTTTTATTTCTCTACCTCATTAACAAACAATGGAAAGAAGACGTCTGTGGAAATACAACTTTACACAGACGGCACCTTATCTAAACCTACAAATATCTGGGTTGCCTGATGAGATGAGGCTATCGATGACAGGCAAAAAGTTAAAATGGGCTTTTATTGACTGGCCCGCCTCAGTTTCTGACCGGGAAATCTGCAGGCTGTATTTCTTATTTTGTAAACAGGACACATTTCCCTCTAAACCTTATGGCCTAGATTCTATGTTTGAAAGCTTTTTATTTCTTGTTTTAAGAGCAGCTAACAGTGTACAAGACATAAACACTGTTATAGCTTTACGTTTTAAGCAGTATAGGGTAAATTAATTTCTTATGATTACATTATTAAGACCATTAAGCATGGAATATCATTTCCATCTCTTGGTTTGCCTTTTATTTTTTCAATTCTCTTTCTGAAATTTTTCACATATTATGAATCTAATAGATTTATTCTGTTTTTTTAAACACGTATCTAGGTTGTAACTTGTAAATTTTTCTCTTTATGATTTTCCTAAAAACTGTTTAAAACATATTATGCATGTATGCATGTATATATATATATATATATATATATATATAATTTAAATAAACACATAGACCAGCAGAAACCATCTGCAGAAATCTTTTATTATCTTACAACACTGCTCACCACAAACTGAGAAAATTATTTACGATGAAGCCAATGTTTGCAATTTGTTTGTCACTTTTGCTCCCCAATCCTAATGTTCCCATTCCAGTAAAACCTTAATCACTTACTAAACAACTACAATTCTCGTAAAGACCAACACAGAAAACTGAACCTCCTTTTGGAATGAAATAATGTCAAAGTGAAGAAAAAATGCAGCTGCATTTAATTAAAGGGAATTGTTTAATAAACTCTTGCTGAATGTTGAGTTTTTCGACATTTGTCAGTGTGAGATTATGTTACTGGAAAATCATTTTTAAGGCTTTGTCCTCATCTTCACCAGTCCTCCACAAAATCGACAGCCAATAACTGCGGAAAGCGCTGTGTTCAAGTCTGAAAAAATGTTTATGTCTTCTAGCAGGGCCGGGTTCAAGCTCAAACCTTATATGTGTGTGTGTGTGTGTGTGTTTTTTATTTTTATTTTAATTGTCATGGATATGGTAATACTTTTCAATTCCAAAGGTAAATTAGAGTCAGTTGAAGTGGTTTTTGTCTTTTTTTGCCTCGGTTGAGCTGATGGAACGGAAAATTGGTTGCAGAAAAGAAAACAAAAAAAAAATAAAATTAGATGAAACAAAGAAAAATAAAACAGGTTATAACCAGCTTAGAGGTTAGAACAGCTGTGTGTTTTTCCCAGAAGCAAATGTTGCTCTTGGGACAGATTGACGTTATGTGTGTGTGTGCACGCCTTGGTCCCACAATACATAAACCCCTATTAGTTTTGGAAGGCGACGGCAATTTTAACAGCTTCTTATGTGGAGAGGAAATGTTTGGGTGGCTGACGATATACGAAGATCTTTGTGGAGGAAAGAAATATGGCAGAGAGTCACGCATCCTTTCTCAAACCATTGTGGGGGGAAAAGAAAGAGGCTAAGAAATAAAGGCTGATGAGGGGGAAACACCACAGATGCGCTGACACGTTCATACATATTCCTCTTTTCTCTGTTTCTCACATTTTTCACATGTTAAAAACACACACATACACACAAACAAGCACAAACACATTCAGGGTGTGATGGTGGTGCTGTCTTCAAGATTCTGTGAAAATGACTGTAAGGCTGTCAGCAGGCTGTCACACACACATACATTTTACAGACTGCTGTGAGGGAAACGGCACTTGATAAGCAGGCACACACAAACACACCCAGACAAACAAGTTTTCATCTTTCCCTCTGAAACAAGAGGAAAATAGGTTAACTGTAACTTTATCTCTTTCCAGTATTAGAGGCCAGTATCCACTAACCTTTTTGAGCTGGTTCTCCAGCTTGAGGCACTCCTCTTTTTTCTGTTCCAGGTTGATTTCTAGACTTTTTAGCCTGTTTTCCTTCTTTAGAGTTGAGGATGCGAGCGAGGAGGCCTTCTCTTTCAGATCCAACACTGAGGTCTAGAGTAAAATAATGACCAGACATTATCAACAGGATCTATTCAGTCCTAAAGAAAATGTCTTCTACTTTTACATGTAGTTGGGTAAAACTGCTCTATGGTTAAATTCAAGGGGTTTGACTACTTCTTTTCTTCTTTTACTACCTATCACATTTAGGAGCTAGTAGTAAAAGTGATTAAAAAAAAGATTTACAGTGTGCCTGGATGTATTTTAGCTTATAAAAATATCCCAACCTGCACATTTCCTGGCAGCTTCAATGAACAAGAAGCTTCCTGTGTGGAACATTATGTGGTGGTTTTCTGTTTGAAATTTGCATGCTTTGTTTGTCACCGTCGTCATGAGTTCTTTTTCAGATGCTACGGTTTCCTCTCAGCTGTAATTGTGCGACCGTGCAATGTTTGTCTGAATCCGTGACATGGCCGGCGTCCTCCTCGCCCCTTTAGCCCAAAGTCAAGAGGTTTAAAGTGGATTTATCCTTTTTTCCACAGTCATATAATTAACTCTGTCCCCTGCTGCTTGTAATATTTCCCATGACCTGTCTCTTTTCTCACTTTTAGGCTCAATCCCTCCATCCGTAAAATCTTTCTCTCTCTCCCTTTCCTTTCTCCTCTTTTCCTCCTTTGGAAGAGGCAGCGAAACAGAAACCAACGGGACCAGAAGGAGAGAGATACCCAGACATGTAATTTCACCCATGACTGACCTGACCAACTTCAGACTTCGGATCATCATGTTTGACTGGGCATTGGTCAGAGAAACCTTTCTGCTTACTCAAGAGTATATTTAGATTTGTGTATACACTGGTGTTGTCAGACAAACCTCACATCTGCGTCTGCCGGCGAAGAAAGGAATGCTTGTTCTGGGCATTTTTCATTGCGAACTGAAATTTTTTTATGATCCAACAATCACTAAAGTAGAGTTAAATGAATAAATATATATATATATTTATATATTTATATTGTGGCTTTTAAAGCTAGCTCTAGGTTAACAGGACTTGAGTTCTTCCTCCACCTAGTTTCTTTTTGTTTTTTGCTTTTGTTTTGCTTCTAGATCTGAATGTCTGATTGAAGTTTAAGGTTATTCTTTATACTGTTTTTAAGCTATTTTTTATTTTATTTTACAGGATTTGGAAATTATCTTAACCTCACTTGCTAACTTAGCAATTGATGTAATCTTGTCATTCGAGAAGAATTTCATCCACCAACACAACCGAACCATGCTGGTTTGTGTTAATACAATGTCAGGTTGGAGAGATTTCCGCAATGAAATCTACAGAAAAGTGTCCCTTGCACCAGTGGAAGTCTTTTAAATATGATGCACTTGACCTTTGAAGGAAGCTTAACACAACATATCAGTACAACACCTGCTCAAACTTAAGCACAAGTGATTATTTCCGCTTGCTTTCTGGACACCGGACCAGCAGTCGGCATCTTGCAGTTATTTAAATGCCAATGAACCACCAACGCAATGTATTAAAAAACCAGATGATGTCTTTGTAAATAGTTTAGCTATACAAAGCCAGAATCGAAGGAAACTATCCCGAACACAGCAGAAAATCTATCAGATCAAATAACGAAGATGTTGCAATGTCCTACTCAAAGTTTTCACCTGAACTCGACTAAAGTGCAGTTACAGGACCCTCTTTAGTTTATTTCTTGTGTTACGTTATTGAATTTACACAGTTGTACTATATATTTGATTCATTCACCTAATACCTTATTTTATTTACCAATTTTGACAACTACCATTGTGTTTCCTGTTCTTAACCTGCACAAAGCAAAACCAGCTCCCTACGAATCTTAAAGTAAAGCAACAGTAAAAGGAGAAGGCCAAGATTTCTCCTCAAACATCTGAAAAACTAATTTACGTTATGCTGCTGGAGATAATTTTACATTCGCTAAAGTTGTGTGCTTAATTTCTTTAAACGCTGCTTTTCCACTCGTTTTTTTTCTTTTTCATGTGGATTTTTTTATCGGATTTTGTACAAGGTTAACTTAAGGTTGAATTAAAATATTTTAAGAACCTGGTAAGAACTTGTAGATTTCCTATTATGTCCTTTCAACCTAGAAATGAGACTTCCTATTTAGTTATTTTATATGGTTTCAGATTCACACCCCTATCTTGGAGTGTAGTACTGTTTATCTCGTTCATGTATTTGCACATCTATTTCGATAATATCTATGTTCTTCTCACATTTTCAGCCTCATCCTTAATCACCCAGTAAAAATAAAACAACTGGAAATGTAATCATTCTAATTAAATGGGATATTAGCTAGCTATAACTTTCCTGCTGTGCTGCCCAACAGCTGTAAGGTTAAAACAAAGAACACGGAGCCAGTAATCGCTTCGTCAGTCTCTTCCTGTCCCTCCGCCTCTCCTTCATAGTGCGACACAGCTCTCTATTGGAAAACTGCAGCTCGGGTTATTGTTTCCATTAGCGATGGCCTCTGAATTACCTACAATTAAATGGGATCTCAGCAGTTTTTTCTTTTCCTTTGGCATATTTAACAGATTTGCATTAAATCTAATAAGCACATTAGGTGATGTTCTCTGACCATAATCAACATATTAGCTGTGATTGTACCTCACGGTCGGCCAGCTCGGCCTGCAGCTGAGAGACTTTTTCTCTCAACTCTTTCAGCTCCTTCTTGCTGGTCTCCATCTCATCTCCCTTTTCTCTCTCCTCTTTTTCTCGCTGGTCCTTCAGCCGCTCGATAATCTTCTCCTAAATAAAGGAAAAGAAGTCAAGAAGAAGTTACAGAACAGCGCAGCAAAAAGTGGAAGATAAGAGGAAGCAGGTGGAAAAAGAGAAAAAGAGAGGCGTTCAGAGTCAGTCAATATCAAGTTTCTGTACTAATAACTGTCGCGTTAAACTTTATGTACATGGCAGCTTTGACAGGATCTAACAGCCAACGGTGATTTTACACACGTAATGTGCTTTGGCGCAAGATATAAAATTCACAAGCACTAAAACAGACTCGCTGATCTCTATGGCTACAGAATAACACAGCGGCCAGTTTAAGGAAAAGCACAAAAGTTCAACCACAAAAAAAAAGCTGCAAAACCCCAGAGCGCACACTAATGAAGGTAAGAGAAGAAATGTTGAAAGCTTTGAATCTTTAAACAGGACGTTTTCAGAAAACGGCGAAGTAAAGAGAAAGAAGCAGGAGTGTACGCTCCGTTTTGTCCAGCCAACAATCACACACCTCCCCAGCACCATAATTATTCAGTCACTGGTCAATATAAACGCTTCTTCCTGTATCCGTTCGCTTGCGAAGACCAGAATATGATTGAGTTTATAGCAATGTACAAAAATAAAGGCTAAAATATCATTGGTTTTAGTTTCTTGAGCTTCTTAAAATAGCTGCCTGTAGAGTCATAAATCCTGTTCCCCAGCACCGTTTCAAACCTGAATGTTCACACATAAACAGTGATCAATGACTAAATCCGGGCCATGTGGCTCCATGCCGATCGGCTCCTAGTGTTTCAGAAAAACAGCCTGTGAATAATTCAATAATACGACGGCTAGCGCAATTATTGGTTTATTTCCATTTATTCCGAGTCACCAGGTCAAACATGTGGGTGGTCGCGTGGTTTTGCTCATAAAGCCTTTATTAATATAACCTTGCTCGGGCGCTGACCCGAGGTTGACCAGCGGTGGGTGTCCGCGCGCTCGCGTACGTGCATCTGTGTGTGTACCTTCTCAGCCAGAGCCTCCTCCAGCGTTCCCAGTGCGGTGTCTGTGTTTGACGTGTCCGTCTGCAGAGACTTGACTCGGTCTTTCAGACCGCTCAGCTGTTTCTCCTTATCCCGCAGCTGATCCTGGAGGTTCTCGATCTGCAGAGGGAAACACTCATCAGCTGGACTGGTTTTAATCCAGATTTCTTTACTGCACAGCGGGAATTATATTTATTGACAGATGAACGGCCACCAGGATTTCCTGAAAAATAAAAAATAACGTTACTACCGGATAAGGACATAAAGACATATTTAGTGAAGTTGCTTACAAACAGAACTTAAATAATCTGCTTCCAGGTGCATAGACTCAAATACTTTCTAAAATACATAATATTAGGAGAAATAACTGGAAACACAAAAGCTAATGTGTCTAAATCGACTATAGCTTTTTTTAAATAAAAAAACTAGCTTAGTTTTTATGTTTTGAAACTTCTACATAGGAACTAGCAATATGATAATAAGCATGTTTACAGATAGTTTATGCATGTGTACCAAGGTAAATAATTAAGCAAAACTTAACTACATACTAAATTATATTTGAAAGAGCAGACTGAAAAAAGTCTAGTCAGCTCACTTAAGGTATATTTGCCATCACCATTGTCAGAAAATGCGCTTAGCTGGCTAATGTAATTCATATGACAAATTTATATAACAAATATAAAGTGTAACAAATTTGTAAAGTTACCAGCCAAACTTTGATGTAAAAACCAGCTAATACACTACAGAAGTAGATTTTCTACTTTAGTATGCGTCAGTAAATTTCTTTTCCTAGCCAAATGCTATTTAGTGCTAAAGTCACCATTATATGTAACTCATTTTCTTAACTCCACTCAGAGCTTTGTTAGACAGCTTTATTGTTCAAGAGAAAGTTCTACAAAGTAGTTATTGCCACAATTTTGGGCTTCTCATAGTATTCATAGTATCCAAATAAAATGCATTAACATATAAGCTACATATTAATGTAAAAATTCAAAGGGTATGAATAAAGTTGGTTTCTATTTCACTTCACAAAAACAGGAAAAGACGACCAGGACCTGCATGTAACTGAACTGTAAGCTATGCGCTGAGAAAACAAAGTAGCAATACCTTAAAGCTTATTTGCACAGTAACTTTCACTTCATTTTATTTCTCTTTCAAAACCAAAATTATTATCTCTAAGCAAAAGAAATACAAAAATGTCGGACAAATACCTAAAATTTTTCTTGATTCTGGCTTAAAGTTTCACGAGGCTGAGATTCACTGTTTTATTTAACATTTCTCAACTTGTCTCCCTTTAACCCACAATCCAAATACACAATCTTTCTTTCCACCTCCTCCCACCCAAATTTTTCCGTGTAATGTAATTTTGATTTGATAAAATATTGATATTCCACCCCCTAAAACACCAAACTACCAGATATGACCTTGCTGAAATATACAATAATCTGACCAAAAGGATAAATACGCTCTGAAAATCCAAATATTTTTGATAGAATTTGTTGTGACTTCGTAAGGACAACGCACAGCAGTGAAAAATTGTGAAGGTAAATAACATCTCATATCAACGTGAACAGAGTTTCCTCATAGGGAATTTTGGTCTTGATAGCATTATGCTATGTGAAGCTGGTCAGAATTAATCAAAAAAATTAGTGGATCTAAGCAAATGGGTCCTTTATGTTGATGCATCACTACTGCAATTCAATCATCCGTTAAAATAAAATGTCAAGGGGTTAAATAACTTTCACAAGGCACTGAGAGTGAACACAAGGTTCAACTTTCCTAGATTATTTTATGTCATACTATAAGTAAATCGGAGTGAAAAACGTGCAAAAGCTCCGTTTTCATATCGAACTTCCATCTCTTTTATCGAGACGAACACAATTATGTCACCCTGATGAGGAACCTTTGACTCCACTGCAGGTGTGGGATGCTCATTCCCAGTACCTGACAAAAAAACAAACAAACGCAAGAGCGTGTATTCATGCAATAAAAACATTTCCAGAACCTCATTAATCAACACTTAACCTGACAGCTTGACTGACACATCCTCCTCCTCACGCTCGTGCACACACAGACGAGACCTCACACTTGACATTGAGAGGCTATGAGACTCTTTGATCTCGACACACGAGCACCACACTTATATACTGCGGTTGCCACTCATCTTAATTCAGTCCAAAGGAGACTGGAGATCAAACAAATACCTTTTGCTACTAATCGGCTATGGGTTTGTGGTTAATTTACTTGCTACAACAAGTTGGAACATAAGAATGGGTGGGAATCGGCAAAAACTGAAGGCAGGAGAACAGAGAGGAAAGGAGCAAAACAAGGAGAAGAAAAAAGCAGCGATTCTCTCTTTCTCGCCTGCTTCAAACTGTATTCCATTTGAAGACAGCAGAGGTCATAATTTATTAAACAAGAGGAAGTCATTAGTATGCATCCGACTTTAAACACACCATGTCTCTCTCCTCCCCCTCCCTGTCTCTGCGTTATGTCTGCCTGCTTGATTTTCCCTATCGATTAGCCGCATGTGTTTTCTCCATGCCGACACATTCTACTGTAAGGGACAGCCCAGGATAACAGACAGGGGGAGAACAATATAGAGGTCTGATAAAGCAAAGTGAACAGGGACTGTTCACCTACTGCTGATTACTTTGTTATTTTTCTACATTTGTGTGATAATATTTGTTTGCATTTGGCATAATGAAACACAACCAAAACATATTACCACTGAGCTCATCTAACACATGACACTTTTTGTAACAAACAGAACATCCAAGCTATGCTCTGTCCTACACCCCCATCTAGTGGTTTAAATCATAGACTGCAACTCATTCTAAGAAAGGATTTCTTTTAGCATAACATCAATAATCTGTCAACAGAAAGGGGTATTTTTCAGTGCTATCACACATATTGAGTGAAATCCTTTAATTCCAATAAATACAGGCTAAAAGAACGGCAAGCCACAAGTCCAAATTTAGTTGTAAAGTTAATTTTCGGCTCAGCTTTACCCATTTAACTTCAGAACCATACAAAACAATCTTCCAGACTAACTAAAACATGTTTTGGTTGAACAAAGCCGCCTAATATTAGCCTTTTGGAAGGATTTCAACCTTGACTCGACCTTTAAGATTCCCACCTTTTTCTGCAGCACATTAACTTTGCGCTCCTTGACATCCAGCATGTCTTTCAGATCACTGATCTCTCCTTGCAGAGTGCTTTTTTCCTCCGTCAGCTCTGACATCTGCTGACTCTTCTTCGAGAGGAGAGACTCCTTCTCTTCCAGACGAAGACGCAAGGCGTCCACCTGTGTACAACAAAGAGGAGACCAGTGGAAATGTACTAATCGCGGATCAAATAAGTGGTAATAAGTGGAGAAGGAATGTTTACCTCCGTCTGGAGGATGGCGGCTCTCTGTTCCTTGGCAGTGAGGGATTCTTTGAGCACGTCCACGTGTTGCTTGCTGTCAGAAAACTGATTGTTCAGCGTCTCCAGTTTGGTCCTGAGAGCTAACAGGTCGCTGTCTTTACGACTCAGCTCCTGC
Organism: Orestias chungarensis; assembly: GCA_032876305.1. Classification (NCBI taxonomy): domain Eukaryota; kingdom Metazoa; phylum Chordata; class Actinopteri; order Cyprinodontiformes; family Cyprinodontidae; genus Orestias; species Orestias chungarensis. The sequence goes on along the minus strand of JAVLVB010001023.1, from coordinate 2,253,666 downwards.
TTTGCCTGCTCCACCTGACAAGTGCAAAAACAATCTCAGTAAAATTTGTGCTTTCGTTACCAATATACACCCACAGATAATTCCACTGCACACATTAAATGCAGGTCCAGTGTTATAGTAATGCATTCCTTTATTGTGTTTAACTTTAAAAACTTATTGAAAGAAGAAATATGTGAACCAATTCTATCCTCCACTGATATAAGGTTAAATGCCACCATATGTTTTTCGCTAATTATATTACTGCTCCTGTCATACAAGTTTTTTTCTCTTACTATTTTCTTTTTTGGTACCAGTGGCTTAAAAAAGTCCACGCCTTCAAAATGGTTTGAATATAGTAATATCATATACTAAAATACCTGATATACATGGTTCAATAAATAGGATTGGGTCGTTAAGTATTCAATTTGCAAATACTGGTTGACTTTAGTTCTGTAAACAAATAATGCCAAAAATAATAGATGATCCAATTATAAATATACCAGAAGCTTGTTGATGGATATAATAGGTTGAGAATAGTAAGGATAACATAACCAGGTACCAAAGGGGATGTATGTGTATATTTGAGCATTGACATATTCAAATTGTTCGTGGATTAGATAAATATCGCCCACAAAAAATTGTTTTGTTTTTTAAAGAAGATGTTCGTTGTATATTCAGCTCGCTGTTATTTTAGTTGAACGTGTGTAAGTATTACACACGGTGTGCTATACAAAAATCTAAATCTAAATTAGAAATCGGATCTACTTAGTGAGATGCGGTTCAACTATATTTCTGGTCCAAAAATATAACTTTTACTTTCCCTGTTTTCCAGATTTCTTGCTGAAAAGCAAATAAATGTTAGAAACACAAGTTGGTCATCCTTTTGCTCTAGATCAGAATTACGAGCTGACTGTGCAAAAAGGCCTGAGTCTATTCTGTTATGACGCCCACGGTAGTTTTGAAGTCCCACTATAAAGCAAGTGGTAACCAATTCATTTAAAAGCAGGGCAAAAAAAAACAATTCTTGTCATTTCACTTCAGTAGTAAACCCTAAATGATCCGCATTGAAGGCATCTGAAGAGAACTGACCCAGACCTTCAGGCAAGAAGACAACCACAATCAAATTCACCAGCAAACCCATCCACTAGATCTATCGTCATGCAAGAAAGTGACGCAGGTTAGAGGTAACAAACTGCAGCAGTGTGTATTTAGCAGCTGTATCACTTACAAAGAGAAACAGAGTTGAGAGGCTTCAGATCTCACACTCATATGCCATGGTGTTAGAGTAGCAGCACTTCCAGTGGACATTAAGTGTATTTCTTGTTATTGGTTGAGGAAATAAAAGCGGTTTTATTTAAAAAGGTAAAGCAGGACTCTATAACAAGGTGACTTTTTGCAGCGCTGCAGTGTGATCTGAGGAAAGTTGAGTGTTATAGCTGCCTGCAGCCGTCGTGACACACTGTAGAGCTGAGAATCTACTGAGAAATACTACTCAAGCTTCAGCCTGCAAGAGAGGAAGGGAGGAAGGAAAGAAGGAAGGTGCACAGAGAGGCGCATCTCTTACTGTGGACACATCCTGCTGAAGCTCATTGGCTCGCTTCCTTAGCTCCTCCTTCTCTGATTGGCTGTGAGTTAGCTCTTCCTTCAGCTGTTCAACCTGGCAGGAGAGGAAGTGATCATAGTGGCGGAGGGCTTGGGTCCTCTTTATGTGGCCGCCATCATGGCCTCCAATTGACTTTAAATACTGATCCTTTTCCTCACGTCTCAGCTGCAGAAGGTGCAGACGTGAGGAAGAGACAGGAGACCCGCTCACCATGCCCAGCATGTCAGTCTGTCAAAAATTTTTGAGCCTAATAATGTTTTTTGTAAGCCATGGTAATACTGTCTGGAAACACACTCTAACCTCTATGATACAAATCAATTATGTACTAAAATGGCATTTTAAGAAGCCATGTGTTGTTTGTTTTTTATCGTTTTGGACGGAGTATGTAGTTTTGCGGTTTACATTCCCAGATATTTTCTAGAACAATGAAAGCATGTATCCGACCAGGTCAGACCACATAATGTTGGAAAGAACAATGATCTAACGTCTGAACATTTACGTAATTGAATTTCTCGTTAACAGCCAAAATATATAAGGCCAAAAATATCAAGCCTGTAAATGAATGACCAAAAATATGATCCTCGTAAACACAAATAACCATCCAGAAGATTCTTACTAGGGAAAAAGTGGAAGTAAGTGCGACGTGTGTGAATGTGTTTATCACCTTGTTCTTCATGAACTTGGAGTGGGATCTGTAGACCTCCATCTGCTTGATCTCCTCCTCCCTCTCCTCGCTGCTCAGAGCTCCGTTGGACTTGAGCATCATCACTTCCTCCTCCAGCTCTCTCATGCCACGCTCCATAGAGCTGATCTTTGCATCCTGAATGATACATGAACAATAACACGTTCGCCTCTAACCGCATAAATAGAAGTGATGCATTTCAAAGAAATGTTTTAATCTTGAAAACATTTTTAAAAATGTACTTTTTTGCTTCCTACCAATTTAGAGAGTATAACATGTATACAGCTCATCTAAAAAGTGTACAGCCTGTTCAAATGTTCGATTCTTTGTGATGTATGAGACCATAATAAATCATTTTAGCATATTCTAAATAAAGTGAAATGATATCAAGATACCTACCTTCATTTCGATAACAGTTTGCAGAGCCTTGGTCTTTGTGGACTCTGGAGCTGCTTCATATCTTCTGTGAAGCTCCTGAGTGACACACAGATCGCGGTGGTCAGCAGGGGACAAAGAGGAAGACAGAGTGGGATGCAGGGAAGAGGCAACAGCAGCTGGTGGAGAAGGCTGTGTGGCCAACGTAGGCCTGGGAGCGGGAACAGGGAGGGACGGGGAGTGCTGGATGGTTGTTCGGTGGGAAGGATGGGAAGAGATGACGACGAAGGAAGCGGAATGTGGAGGACGGCATGAGGCCGCCGGGACGGGACGGACGGAGTGGCGTCGAGGGGGAGGGGAAGGGACAGGGAAGGAGGGAGAAGAAGGTAGAGAGAGGTGGTGTGATGGGAAATGAACAGGAGAAGCCAAAAAAGGGGGAGACACATGGAAAGGAGGTTGGACAGGGACAGAGGGAGAAACTGGAGAGGACGGAGAGGTCGAGGGGAGACGTGTCCTTGGAGCAGAAGCGCCAGATTTTAGCTTCCTTGGGTCCATTCGGCCGTCCCACATAGTTCAAGGAGATACGAAGAGATAATACTGCTGACAGTTTCAGAGAGCGATCCGGTCTGATAGCCTGAAGTGAGTCTGACTCGATCAGTTTGCTCACAAAATCTAGACTGACGCAAGCAGAAGCCTGAAGTACAGATTTATATACCTAAATGCACATCATGCTAACAAATTTCTAAACATGCAGCTGCCTTCAGTTTGAAATAGAAAAACCCTATCTGTGTAGTAGATCCTACTCCATCACAGCTACCTCGTCCAAAGAATAGGAGTAAGAAGGAGAGGTTGATGTGAAGGCAAAAAAAGAAAAGAAAAAAGGACAGAGAGAGGTCCCAGGCCGGGCAGGAATAAAGCAAAGAGGAGGGGATGACACTGTATGCATCGCTGCTTCTCTTTGGGTCCTTACAATTTAACAAAGCAGGCGGGAAGCAAAAAAAACCTACACATGTCAGGCAAACAGCCGGGGGAACATTGCAGGAGGTGCTGGCAAAAACGCACATAAAGTTAGATAGATGGCTTTTAAAATACTCCTTTGTTATTCCTGATAGTGAATAACATTCTGACAAAAGGTATTGTCAGCATGTCAGCAAATGCCAGCTACGTTTGCTTAAACCGTGGAAGAGATACTAACACAAAAGCTTAGCAGTTATTCACTTGATGAAACGCACCAAATTTCAGTGGCTAGAAAATCTAAAATCATAACATTTTCCAGTCAGTGATAGCACCAAATCTACGTCATTTAAAGGCTGTTACCAATTGAATAACTTAGCTATTTTACTTCCTATCAGCTGTTTAAATATAAGGTCCTAGACCTATCAATATCAGAATAACCCAAAATATACTAAATAAGGACTAGCAGAAGTGGAAATGGAAAATGCCAGTAACATCCAAAACTGTGCTTAACCGGTTTCCGAAAATTTGGCTTTTAAATCTTTACAATAACGATCTTTCAAGTCTTCCAAGTGATGGAGAGATTTTTAATTAAGAGAACAGCAGCTCCACTCCGGGGAGGGACCGTGCTTAAGAGCAGGAGATATGGCAGCAGAATGCAGCGGGACTGGTTTATTAATTAGTCAAGTGAAATGTGTCCCGTAGGGTGGCGTGCCAGCAGTACTCAGGAAATTAGCAAGACAAATTCTCAACAGGAAGCATCTTGAAAGAATCCATAACAACGTTGGAGTTTCTTAAGAGATTGTTTCCTGTAGTTTCCTGAAAAAAGAAGGTGAACACAGAAAACCGGGGCAGAACGTTCAAGAAAACAAGAACAAAAGGATCTTTTGTTGATAAAAACACAGAACATGTAATAATTCAATGTTAAGTCATACTTCCTTGGAAAAGCATTAATTAAACCTGGAATGTTTTTACATTCTGTCCAGTTAAAAAACAAACTTGGATGTACAAATTGAGATTTTGCGTAGCAGAAATGTTGGAATTAGTCCATGACTGGCAAAAATCCCAGCTGTTTAAGAAATATACATATTCTGCATCCTTTCCTTGATTTTGCGGGATTTTCTGCGATCGCAGAATTGCATTTTCCAGGGACTGATAAGAAAAAAATAAGAAATGTGATTTTAAATGTTCACCGCTCCACATATATACATTAACCAGACTTTAGACAGAGAAAGACGTTCACCTTTAAGCAAGACATCTCTAAAAATACAAATAAAAGCTAATTGTAAGTTTAAGATCAAGGCACGTTCAGATGTTCAAATGGCCTAGTCAAACTCGAGATAAACACCTCTTACAGGTTTAAATCGCCAGATTAATGAGCAAAGATGTGAAAACGTTCAAAGGGTCTTACAGTTTTGCAAGGAACTGTGAGTGCATGGTTTTAAATACAAAGCATGAAACCAAAAAACAGCATATTCAAAATATTTTACATCTTTATATCCTTAATGTAGATAAAATTGAATATTGTCCAGTGATATTCTTAGGTGGTAATTTCACATTGATGAACACTAGAGGGAGGTGTTGTATGACATAAGAGCAGCATACTAAATAAACAGGTGAAACAAATAGGAGAATGGTGAATAAAGCAGCAAAACAAATCCAGCACATTACGAAACGCTCATCCCAAGCAGGTCACACACCTCTCTGACCTGAAGCATCTCCTTGTCTTTCTGCTCCAGCAGGCCCTCCAGCTGGTGGATGGTCATCTCTGCGTCAACGAGTCGCCTCGTTCGCTCGTGGTCCTCATCTGCGGCCCGGGACGACATGCCTTTACTCTGCAACATCTCCAGCAACTTCTTTATCGACTCATCCCTGTTTCCACAAGAAGTGAACCATGCTTTATCCGAAAGTTACACAACAGCTGCAGTTCCGTCCAGCCCTACCTGGCGGTCAAAGTGTGCTTCTGCGTGTCTATCCTCATCTCCATCTCCTCCACAGTATTCCTCAGGAGGAAGAGCTCCTTGGCTTGCCGCTCGAACTCGCCGTGGAGACGGAGAAAGTTGTCCTCGGTCATTTCCTGAGGGGGAATGGGCTGGGCTCCGAGTCGACCGGACTCGGAGTAATCGGATTGGAGGAGCTGATTGAGATCTCGCTGGATCCTGAGCTCATCATGTAAGGCCTGGATGTTGCACTGAAGATGCTGACAGGACACAGACATAATTAGTTATAAATGGGAGAACGTAGGGACGACAATGGGGTGATTATTAAGCTGCAACAGGAAGAATATAGTTAAAATTGACCAAATTGGGTGTACAGGCCTCAACCCAGAACCGGCTGTAGGGATTATATTTCCCTGGTATCCTGGAGGCACCTGGGGATCACAAGGTTGAGCCGAGGGAAGAGTTAGAGCAATAAAAACCTTTGGCGGCCTGTAATCCCCCTATTGTCTCCTCGGCTAGGGATAAATAGAAGCAATCGGAGTTGAACCGTAGGCAACTGTAGTACGTGTCAGGTGACTGACGACGTCTTTTTGTGAAGATCATCAAAGCTGGAGACCTCTGAAGAAATGCCTTTTTTTCTAAACCACTTCAGGACAGGCATACACATTATAGATCCAGCGTGAAACATTCAAAGGGGCTTTTCAAAGAAAACCAACAAACTGGCTTTTTGTGTAAAATCCCTACATGCTTTATATTCCAGTATGCCTAACAGCTGCTGTTGCACTAGGTTTTATTTTCACACTAGACGTGGCCGTTTTGATAATTCAGCTGTAATTTGAAATTAAACTTGGTTACTCTACATTGTCCGTTTACAGATAAGAGCATTTAACCTCCACATTGCGTTTTAATTCAAATGCAAGCCACTTATATACTTCCTTACATATTTTTCTTTTCACACATCGGTTTCTCCTCAAAATGTGTAAGATCAGCGAAAAAGCAGCACAACATAGGGTCAAGTAATGTGTTTATCTACATGTTCTGCAAGTTAGTTAATGGGTACACGTGGATGTCCCGGTGGAACCATGTGATTTTGGTTTATGAGGCTTTTTAAGGGAATACTAAACCCAAACCTGCTAAAAAAATAAATAATTTAAAATTAGATAAAAATCAACCTTATTAAATAGAATGCCATACTTCTCGTATATATTTTTTTGTGAAATATAGTATTGGTATTGTATTTGTATACATCTACACTTAATGACACTATCGTCCTTCTTACAAAGAAAATGTCACCTTTTAAGTCTAAATCCGTCAGAAAAGAGAATACAAATCACCTGAAACAAAGCTAACAAAGTTAACTGACAAGCTAACATTACTGAACTCCAGGCTTTTCTTGAAGATATGCATGTTTAATACAAAATGTATTTGCAGCCTTTAGTTTTGATAGAAAGCTGTATTTCCCTTTAACTTCATGTCTAAATAAACTTTTTTTTTTACATGATCCTACTGTAACGAGACCATCTCCGAGAGAGTAATGTAACAAATAAAAATAAATAAAAACAGCTATTCCGTTTTTTTTTGTTTTTTTTCTGACTTGACACCTTCATATCCCCTGGATTGAGAAGAAGAACCAGACACATTTAGTTGATGGCAATTTACAACATCAAGGCCAGATGTCACTATTCTATACAATAATCAATTGAATTATCTTACTGCAACCTCCGCAGTGCTATTTATTGATCTGGAAGTTGTTTAAGTTAAATAGAAATATATTCCCGATACTCATCAGTGTGACTCACTGCAGTGCATCCTGTACGGTGGTATGGAACAACAACAACAACAAGCTCCAGCTCAACTGACTCGAGCTTTAAAGTCTCTTGCAGCACGAATGGAGACTGATCTTAAGCAACATCACAGAAACTGACAGAGAGAACGGATGAGTTCCTTCTTAACAGACGTGTTACCAAAGGATGCTGACAGGTGCATATTCACAGCTAGGGCGGCTAAAGATGATTCGACATAACCAGGGTCGAGTCAGTGTCGGTTAAAGCTGTAAGTGATGTCACAGCGATGTCTGCTTTAATGTGTGACATTCAACCTGTAGAACAGACGTTGTGGTCACTTTCAGGAATTTAGGAGAATGCTGAGCAACTGGTGAAATATTAAATCAAAATTTGATGATAAGAGTTTACGGCAAAGATAGCATCCCCCATCCCCTATCCTGCAGCAACAGCTGTTCAGCATCAACGAGGAGAAGAAAGGGATGAGAGGCAGATTGTTGAGGGAGCATAAAAACAGAAAACAACTTCCTAGATACGAAGAGAGAGAGAACAAGTGACGTGAGCGGACCAGTTAGGATCGCACAAACAACGACAGCTTGCATAGAGACAGTCCATTCCAGCAGCAGAGTCTTCCTTTGTTTCAAATCTCTTCAGTAGATGGTTCCTGACACTCAGGACAAAAATCATCCCTGCTCTCCCTGCTCAATTGTTTGTCTATTTCTAAATCCCTACCAACACAAACAAAGATAATTACCAATTATATCCTCTCGATCGCTTTCTGGCTGTCACATCTTTGGGAATGTGGGTTCTTTTGCTGACTTGTGTGGCAAAGGTGCCTCACACGAATGCTAATAGGTTGATAGCTGACATTTCTAGGACTTCCCTGCTGGCTGAGAGGTATGGGATTAAAGTAAGAGCCTTTTTTTCTTTCTCTTTAGTTTCTTGTCCTAGTCATACCTCACTATCTTAACGCAAATAAACGCATGCTGTGTTATATATGACAATGTTGGCCCAATCCAGCTGTCAAAATATGTCTCAACCTAATTTTAATTAAGCTTGAACAATACAGGTAGAAACAGCTAAATGTGTTTGCTGCAAGAACTAGATTACCCCACATTAAGAGACTCGTAAAACAAACAACATAAAATCCTTGAACAAACGCAAATCAAGCAGATTTCAGCAACAAATGAGGAACAGGGAGCATGAGAGCTGCACACAAGCATGCGGCTGGAATGCAGAGCTGAAAACCGCCAGACCACAAGAGAGGGAAAAGGCAAATATCCCGACCAGTGTGGGAGATAAGAACAGGGTGAGAAAACAGCTTAAGTGGGGTTGCCAGGAACAGCAGGAAGGCATAGGACATGAGAGGTCAGAAGACGAGCTTTATTTTTCCTTGTCCTTTTTTTTTTTTTTCCACTGGCTTCGTCAGCTGGCAGAGTTCACTAATGAGCTGGAAACACAAAAAAGTCCCCTACTTATGATCCAAACAGATACAGGTGATCCAGAACCCGCGTTATCACATTGTTGCTGATTCGGTGTAAATTTGTGATCGGATCAAAAGTGACAAGATGACAAATAATCCATTTAATCATCAACACTCATCAAACCAACATAAGTCGTATATTTGCATTAGAAACATCCTGCAGGATATCAGCTAAATGCATGAAGCACCCATCACGTTACGGATTCACAGATGAGACAAAATGCATTTCTGTACACACACGGTACAACAGACTGAAATGATTGTGAATTATAGAAGCATATAAGCTACAAGTATCCTCATATTTTAATGATGTAAAAAACTGTCAGAAAAAACCTATCATGCATTTGAACAAGAGTTCATCAGCGAAATAACCCCCAACAAAAAGCTTGGAGCTCTGAGCGCGCCTATTAACAACGTGCGGCTGCACTAAATAGACGGTAAACCTTTGTTTGTTCCCATTAACTGTCTCGCTTTGGCTTGGATGGAAATAAAGAGAAAACAGCAACCTTCACAGTTTTGTGAAACAGCGTGTTTTAAAATCAAGGGAGATATTAAGAAAATGTGGGCTGCAGCGGGAATCAGAGCCTCAACAGCCACCAAACACATGACAGAGATAATCAGGTAACGGGCTACACCTGCTGCATGTTGGAAATGCAGATTTTAATTCTCCATGCAGCGCAACTCCTACACTGCTAAAACGACCACTACCTGCTTTGACATGACCTGGGCCTCCATTACACCTCAGGGTCTCTACGCCTCACCGCATTCATGCAGTAATTCATACGCAACCACCCACCATGGGTGCCCATACTTTAAAGACGAGGGGCAATGTTTTCTTCCTACATTCCCTGTTTTTATCCCAGCGCTTATAAAAGCAGCTATCCATTAGAAAATAACAACTAAGAGGAAGAGTCTCTGAAAAAAGGAATAGGACACCAACATTTTCTCCTAAACACTTTAGTTTAGGAGAAAATGTTTGTTTCCTATTCTTTTTTTAAGATGAACTTCTGCATAAGTCAGAAAAACTAAAGAGCGGAGGGTTGGTGAACTGTGCTATTGTTAAACAACACCTACACAAATATGAGCTTATCAGAGAACTCGTTTAACACAAACAGAAGATTTTCTTTTTCTCTTTCAAGAAAACCTCGAACATTATTGTAGCAACTGTCGCAATCATCTTACTACTATATAAAAAAGGATAAGTCGCAACACATGAGAACTTCCTCATCTCTCCTCTATCTGGTACTTACTGCACGTAAGATAATGGCTCCTCAGTACCAGTAAATCCCTCATGGTTTGGGTTCAAGTCAGAGCCGCCGGCACACACAAAATACTCAATTTTTACAAATGTTTCTTGTCTAACTTAATGCAATCATCATATATATTATTATTTATTACCTGCAGATGTAATGAGTTTCAGAACAGACCAAAGAGGAACTTCTCCCCATGAAATGCGCAATCACCGCAATTCAAACTCAGTCTTACAGGGAGGATAAGCTAGCGACAACTCCCCCATCCCTCCCTCTGGCTTCTGCTCGTCTGTCGTCCAAAATTAAGCATCCCTGCTTTATTACTCCTCCATCTTATCCCTCGCTTATTCCGCTCTCGCCGGGTGAGTCATGCCCCCCACCCACCCCACACCGTTTTTGAAAACAAGACACGCTGTGACAGAAAAACATGTACACACACTCAGACGGACACAAACACACGCGCCGAGAGCACGCTGAGGCCCACAAGCGGAGACATGCATGTGATGTCAGAAGAAGCAGTGGTCACGCTGTGTGTGCGCGTGTGTGTGTGTGTGTTTGTGTGTGTACGCGTAATGACCGTGGGGAGTTTGAAAGCATCGCCCACTCAGGCATTAGACAAGAGGAAGATTAACACACTTTTCTCTTTCTCTGAGGATAAAGGTGGGGGATGAAGAGCATAATCAGGAGGAGGAAATATATTTTGAAACAGATTATCATTTCTGCAGGAACAAAAGAAAGTCAGAGAAAGAAAGCATAAGTATGGAAGGAGGACATGGATATGGAAAATACTGGTACTCGTTTTAAATCGTGTACCAGAGGATAATTGTCTCTCCTAAAACAAAACATCCAGGCCTGGCTAAAATCATATTATGTACTGATTAAACCTTTCGGCCAATTTATTAGTGTATGCTTGGGACCACAAGAACATGGCGCCAACAGGGAAACCTGGTGGTGGCAGCATTATGCTGCGAGGTCACTTTTGCTCACATCAGCACAAAAATAACTAGTTACTTTTCACCTAAAAAGCCTCAGTAGTGGGCGGGGGAAAAAGCTGAAGATGAGGATGGATTTCATTCTTTAGCATTAAACATGCAGCTAATTTAAAAAGGTGACTTCAGCTTAGATAGAGTCCAGAACTAAATATGATAGAAAATATTCACAGGCTTGTAAAGACAACTAAGCGCAAAATTAAACTCAAAATCTTATAATATAAAAAAACTGCAACCTTAACAAAGGAACGGTGTATATAATTGGCAAATCAAAAACACACCATGTTGATAGATTACTACCTAAGGAGGCTAAATATTAATTAAAGTTGTGCACGCTTAGACTGACTTTTCCCAGCTGGGCTTCTCAGCTTCTTCAGAGTTAATATCAGAATCTTGGGTGCTTTCGTTGACCTGTATCTTTACTCGTTGGTCTTCATGATGCTTTGTATATTTTCTGATGTACTGATGCACTCTATTTACTAATTAGGTGACTTGTTGCACTGATTTCTTAAATACGTCAAGACACTTTTCAGATCTTTACATCACTGCAAGTCTGTCTGTGAGAATGTGAAAAAACATATGAAGTTTTCCTAGGAAACGTTTGGAACCAGGTTATTGCACGTCTCATTTTTCCTATTTTCCGCCTCTTATCCTTCTTAGAGCGAGAGAGAGAGGGAGAGAGAGAGGTGGAGGAAAAGTGGGAGTGGCTGCACTGTAATACTGTTCACTCCCTGACAGCTTCTCCCCAGACCTTCTCCTTATAAGGACAGACATGGCTACCGCAGAGAGAGACACACTAATGTAGAAAGAGAAAGTGGATGGAGGGCGGCGGGGGGTTGGTGGGGGGAACAAATCAGAAAGTCACAGCCTTGTGTAAAACAAACAGAACCTCTCTTTCCTTTCAGGCTCACATCAGGCTTCCCCGTGCTTCGTTTCTGCAGATAAATGAATGCAGTGATGGTCGTTTTCCCGTTGAAGTAACAGTTTTATAAGCCTCCTGCGTGTGGAAGCCTCCCCTCCTTCTCTCCCTCTCTGAATTTCTGCCGCATATCCTTCGTCATGTTTCTAATCCATACCTCCTGCTCCCTCCTCTCTGTCCATCTGTCTGATTCTCCCATGCTCCCTCTCCCTGTATTTACCAACAACCCCCCCTATTCACCCTCTATCATCTCTCTCCACGTCCAGGCTGAGCAAACACACAGGTTTAAGGACCATCTGTTACTGATGAGCATTCATAGAGGGAGCAGTGTCAGGCAGCAAATCGCAGGGACAATAAGCAGTAAATATATCACTTTGGAGCTGTTTCTTAGGTCTAGAGCACAAAGAGAGTGAAAGAGAAAGGGATGAGTCACAGGTACACCAGCAGAACATAGAGAGAGCAAGAAGAGACAGGGACAGGATTGTTTCTGGGCTCTAAATCACCACTTTTAAAACATTTTTGCTGAGCAGGCTTGCTGCTTCCTTCAGGGCGACCCTGACAAACGAAACTATACTTTTCATGCCGAAGATTTTTTCAAGAGCACCAATTTTGGCTAAAAATAACAGCTTCCCTGACATCTCGGAGATGCTGCTACAGGAAAATAAGAATGAAAACGAAACAAAATCACGACAGATTTGTGAAAGAGTGTCCTGATGGAACCTTTTTCACTTTCGGTACCAATATATCAGTTTTGAATATCGACCCAACATGATATCAGAAGGGAATTATACATACTTTGATTACTTTTGTAGTGTGGACTGTTAGAAAAGGTGGGATTAAGTAATATTACTGAGAGAACAATAGGTAACATCAATAGGTATAGTTTATTATTAATAATTACTAATCAATACATAAATATGAATCTCTCTTTAAAGAAATATGGAACTATAATTGAATAAAATAAATTAAATGTTTTGCAATGGTGGTGCGAATCAGCTCATTTTATTGGAGTCTTGATATTGGATATTTTAGATATTAGTTTTTGAGGATATTGGCCCGATTTTCAAAAATCAACATCGCGTCGGGAAACCCATACAAAAATAATAGAAACAAGCCATAAAAATACATTAGAAAATATACGGCGAAAGCCAGCCAAGAGGACCATTCACAAAATCTGGAGGATCGGTCTCCCTAATAGACCAAAACGTTAACATCCTGAAAAAATGACCAAAATCGAGGTTTTGTACCGGCCACCACTAATCTCTGATCTCAGTCCCGGAGAAAATTTGTTGGCATATCTAAAAAGGTGAGTGTGAGTAAGGTGGTCTATAAACATGACTAAATGAAATAAGCCCTCAATATCTGCTTTCAGCTGTACAGGCACACATCCAGGTTTGTCTCAATCCATTAAAAAGGCTGGGGAAAAAAAGCTCTTAAGAAGTAAAATTAAAAGAATTAAGCGATTCTAAAAATGAATTCAAACAAACACTTACTTTTAACCATTGTTATTTTTAAAGCTCACAAATTGAATATCTAATTAAAATGAGAAATCAACTTTATTTTATTAATGTCCAATTCTGATAGCTAGCCTAGAATTTAAAGGCATAACAAATTAGTTTAGAACAGGAAAATCCCACGATCCTTATGTGCAATGTGATTATAGCTAATAAAAAATTGAAAAAAAAACTGAAGCAATTAGTGTCGTTACTAAAAAAAGACAGACTTTATATATCTATTACACTGTTAGATTTCTCTAAAATGCATGCTCAGCTTTTTTCACTCATCCATATTTTCGTGCTAAAACACTCATGTAAAAGTCGCTGCGTTCCCAAAATGCAGCCCTCTACTTCAGGATACAACACTTTAGTGATCGTGACGTATTTCATTCCTGGCATCGTGATTTTCTTTCCTCACAATACCAACCAACACCTTCTTTTCATCTTGTATTTTTTTTCCCCCATCCTGTCCCATCGGCGTCCATCATTCTGCCAGATCTTGACAATTCATCTGCTTCCTCAGGTCAGTTCGTTCTCATCATCTGTTTTCTGTCCCTTCCCCTCCTCCTGGAGATCCCTTTCTGTTTCCATCCATCTCTCAGTCTCCTGATTTACTCCCTCCTCCTTTTCAAACATTATACATCTTTGTTTCACTCCATCTTTCCGATCCATTATTCATCTGCAGCCCCCCCCATCTCTCCATTCTTTTCTTCTTCGACGATGGCAGCGTACAGATTGCTGGGCAAAGCGTTTCTAGGAGCCAGCTGGCACACAAACTCTTTACTGGGACCTTTTTTTCTTCTTTTCTGTTCAACGAAAAGACAAGTTTTCAGCTAAATAAATTTCATTTAGATCTTAGCTGCGTGGAGACAACCTGGGAGTAATGAAATGAAAAGTGCAGAAAGAAATGGGATTCTGGCGTAATAACATTAAGTGCTTCAAAGTGATTATGAGCCTTCTTTCAGCAAAGAACCTGATTCCCTTGATTTAGCTTTGATGTTTTATAACAAAAAAAAGCACATAGTCATTTCTATTTGTAATAAGTCAAACTCGGATGCCACACTATGATGTTATACATACGTTATGTTAAACTATTGCCATTAAAAATCTAGAGTAAAATATTTGTGTCTCTAGGAAAGTTATTCAACTAACAAAATTGATAACGCGTTCTCCGTTCCAAGCGGATATTGCTCAGATTAAACACATCGATGCCATTTAAGCTTAGTGACAACTTGGACAACATAAAGCTTTAACGTTTACTTTTTTGTAATTTTCCTTAGTTGTTATGATTATTTTTTGCTAAAATAAACCAGCACCTCTAGATCGCTCCAGATTCCTGCTCCTTATTGAATGCTCTCCTCACAGTCTTTCTAATGGATATAGGTCTTTATTGTCAGGGAAGAGGATTTTACTATTTCAGTTCAACAATTCTTGGATATTTTCCTTTTAAAACAAGAGAAACAAGCCGCGGCATAACAGATCCTCAACTGTTCGTAACAGTGAGTATCAGGCTTTTATTTGTTCCCACACATTTATCCTTCGTTCCATACCAGACCTGCCTGGAGAGCGTAGCTTGTAGGGATGGATACTTAATCCCAGCACTTGCTACAGTAATATTCAGAGGGTTTGGGGTTGGTTTACAAATATGAAAATGAAGAATACAATTTTTACAATCACAGATTTGCTTTAACACTACCCTGGTAGGTGATTTGATCACACACAGGATTTGATACTACCAAATGTAAATTATTTTGCTTTATAGGGGAATATGAGTTAATTAAAGATGACTTTAATGAAATATAAAGCGAAATATGATTCTCGGTAACGCCTGAATTACGTCGACTTTGCGATTTTACAATACAACCATATAACAGACTTGATTCTCTGAAGACTCCAGGATAATTTTTCTCCTGGGACTTGAAAAAAAACACTGTTTGAATGGATTGATGCTCTGATTTCTGGCTACGCTTCTCTTTCTTTGCGTCTGTCTGGCAAAAGAGGAAAAGACAAATGACGAGGTGAAGCACAAAGATTTTTTTTTCTGTCTCATCTCCGTCCATCTCATCCGATCTCTCACCTGAAGGCAGGGGGCCGCCCAGGTGTAACAGCCGCTGTTCTTAACTGTCTGTTCGAGTTTACCTCTCGCAGTCACACCAACACGCAGCAACACACTGCTGCTCTGGTTTTATAAGAGTTAAAAACTGAACCTACTGGATTTCAATACGTTTGCATCTAATCTACGAACAACCGAGCTTGCAGACACATGGAAAGCTTCTACGAGGAGTCTCGTTTATTCCGACAGAGGTTTAAGTTTCCTCCATTTGCAGACAGACACATGTGAATAAGCTTCTACTGCCCACCAGCACTCTGAATGTTACGTTGAATTATTCACGAGTCGACACAATACAGCAGAAACGCACTAGAGAACAACTGCAGCAACTTCAAAATCCCAAACAGAATTTTTTTTTTTTTTACATCTAACCGCGACCATTTTCATTTCATTTCCATAAAAAACCAAACAGAAATGTTAAAAACAGTATAATAATAAATGCTAAAACACAGATAAAAAACAAAGAATTGGCTTTATTTAAGTATTATCAGCCAACCTGCACAATAAATCATAAATATAGCGCCATCACCATATCAGTGTGCGCAATATTTATATCTCAGACAGATTTTGGAGTGCAATACCGCTTTCGTTCTGTGTTTGTAGGTGTTCTAAAGTAGTACTTGCCTTACTAATAAAATATAAACCCAGTGGGACAGAGTCTCACGGCATCAAAAGCTCACACCAGTAACCAATGAGATAAAGGAAGAGCAGGCAGAACAAATGACAGTTAAGTAGAAAAGGCATCTCAACTTTTCTTATCATGCCAGTTTTCTTCGTTATTTTTGTTAAATCTATTAACTTTATTGGTTTTTGCATCTCTTTTTAGCTCCACCCATCCTCATTTTACTGTAACCAAGTTCTCCATTTCTCCTGAAGGAAAAATCCCAACGGTATAATGCTGCCATTGAGACACGGTGCTCAGTCGGAAACCGACAGCTTTTCCAACACTCGTCATTCTTTGCATTTAAGTCACAATGTCAGATTTTGGCCTCACCTGACCAGACCATCATCTTCCTCATGTTTCCTGTGTCTCCTACACCACTGCAGAAAAACTTTAAGCTTTCTTTCGCAATAAGAGTGAAGGCAGCTGAATGAAAACCAAATGCCACACTTTTCAGGTTTTTACACAAAAACATCTGTGGAAACATCCAAGTTTACAGAGAGAGAGAGAGAGAGAGAAGAGAAGAGAAGAGAAGAGAAGAGAAGAGAGAGAGAGAGAGAGAGAGACAAAAATAGTTTCCACTTATATTCAGCTGTTAAAAATCCTCCCTTCTCCAAATTCTCCACATTCACATTCATGCTTGCTCTGACGTCAGCGCGGCTCGCTTGCAGGACAGTAGATGACAGATTGCATCTTGCACTCGCAGAAACAGACGGACAGAGTGGTTATTGTTCAGCTGCTCTGATTTAGTGCCGGGACTGGCTGGCACGAAGGAGGCAGCAGCGCGACACACACGCTCACAAGAAACCAAAATCTGATTTATGGGGAAGAGCGAGGCGTCAAAATGAAAGCAGAGATGCTTTTCCCGCTGCTGCTTGACTTCTAACTGTGCTGGAGGATCTGAATCAGGGAAAAAGAGCAGAAGGAAGAACTAAAAGCCAAAGTTTTAGGTATCTGGTGTGTTTGTGCTGCAGGTTTTAGAGCCTCAGGTCTCCACCGGAGGGCTCAGGGAGAGTGTAGCCACAGGTTTCCAGGAGAGCAGAGTTGAGCAGGTATGCAGAAGGTGCATCATCACTAATGGACGGATACAATAAGAGGAACTGGCTGCCATTTACTTGGTGGTTCAGTGTTTTATCCATTTAGAAAGCTAAGAACTCTAAGTTATTGTGAGATTTCGAGGCATTTATTCCTCATCCTAAAAACATCTGAATAAAAATCTTCACTCCATTTTCTGTTCTATTTAATGAAACCTTTAAAACGTCCTGCTAGTCTCCTAAGAGTTATCCCAGTCCGGCATGAAAAAAAAAAAAAGGAGGGTGAAGTAATATGAGCGGAGTGTGTCCACATTCCAAACATTCCTTCAAGTTCTCCCTTTCCTTTCTCGTTTCTCCTACGTTATGCTCAAAATATTGTTCCTAAATACTGTAATTAAATAGGCTGAACAAATTCACACACACATACAAACACACACACACACACACACACACACACACACACACACACACACACACACACACACACACACACACACACACACACACACACACTGAAGACAAAGTGAAGCAATGCAGCGCACTGAAGGTGATGAATGAGACCGACCGCACCGAACAGAAAAACTGAAAGCTGGATTTACCGCGACGGTATAAATAAGAGACTCCAATGAATTCTGGAGTAAACCGTCTCCACGGGTCCAGATGGAGAGTGGTGTCTGTTTCGGGCGATTGTAACGGGGAGGGAATCTGGCGTTGGGAGTGAAATGACAAAGATCAGTTAAGAGAGATGAGACAATGAGAAGAGGCTGCGATGATGGAACATTTTGTAAACAAAAAATGAGGGAAGGTGTTCAAGGTCAGTGACATTTCTCATTGTTTTCTCCAGACTAAACCCCAAACAGTTCAGAGTTTTCTCAGTATAATTGTTGCTGTGCCGGCAGTCAGCAGTTTACGATACTGTCTAAGCAAAGTAGATTTTACATTATTTTTACTTCTTTCAGCGTTTTGTTTTTGGGACGGTAACACATTTAAGCTGCATAATTTAGTACTAACAAGATCACACAGAAAGAGAACAAATTGCCGACAGGCTCAGTAAAGCATGACCTCACATCGGAAACCTTACAGAAACCAAATTTCATTGTTATAAATGTATTCAACACAGGAAAAAATACTAATAGGAGAGGTACAGACCTTTTGAAAACCGCAGCAAAGATTTTTATCCTGCAACATATTTTTAAAAACCTTTTATTGTGCAAGACCAGAAAATTATTCACACTCCTACTTAGATTTAGACTGAAGGTTATTTTCAAGTAAAAGAACATTTGCTCCTGATAGCAAATAAGTGGGGCACCTTTGAAAGATCATTTTTAACTTTACTTTTGATTCCGTTTCAAGTCAAACTTTACTTGCATTCTTGTAAATAATCAATTGGAAACATCTTTTTTTCTACGTTTCCTCTGGAATGTGGATGTCTTGTCTTTGTTGTTTAGTCTTCTTACCAATTCTCCAAACCTTCAGCTTTCTCAACTAATTCTCTGTCAGATTTAAGTCAACATTCTGGCAGGGACACACTATAAACCATCATTATGCCTTCCTGTTAGTAAAAGCATGTTTGGAAAAATTTAAAGATTTGTTCAAACTGAGATCTTTGGGTTGAACTCTGAAAACCAAGTTGATAGAAATGGCTTTTTTCAGAATCATAGCTGTCTGCACAGTAAAATTAGTTATGTCACAATCAGAAAGTTTGGGATCGAAATCCAGTTGGCTTCGGGCCTCTTTTTGCTAATCAAAACTAACCTGCTGGCTAACATGTTTTAGTGGTTATTAAATGTATGCTGCAAATTTTGAAAGACGGAAACTAAAAAAACAAACCTGTTGAGTTTGCTAGTCTACTTAGACTTTCACAGGAACTGCACACGTTTACCAGATGCAATGAAGACTGAACTTTAGGATAACAAACACTTCTGGTTTGAATCCTTTTAGTCCGTTAGCATAGAGGATCTGGCACGCAGTGGGCTCATTTCTCTTCCCACAGGCCTTGAGAAACTTGGGAGAGTGGATTCATATTTATAGCAGCAAGGATTCTTAATGTTGTTGAATTCAAATATTGATTTTTCACAAATATCAAGCTTTAGATCCTTTTTTGTATCCGTACACACAATATCTTACCTTTTTACCAAAATATGTTAGGTAACAACATAATTTCCATAGTCAAATATCAAAACTTTCAGAATATTAAATAAAATGAGGTGAATGTGAGATATGACTGCCCAGCCTATATTTTCATTTAATGCAAGACAGTCAGGGGAACTACAAGGGAGAATAGATATAAGAGGGAAAAAAGATAAAGACAGAAGCTGCAGGAAAAGAGATAATGAGTCAGGCATGAAGGAGAAGGTGAAGGTGGAGAAATGTGGTGGGAGAGCAAAGGCGGAGGGTGGATAAGAGATGAGCTATCCTCAGCGGGGGAGTGAGTTGGCTTTTATGTGTCCGGACTCATATTTATTAAAATTTCTTGAGGGTAATTTAATCTTATTTCCAACTACAAGATGATGGCAACCACTGAGTGGTAGGGACAGAGTACAGAGAGATGAGAAGGCTTGTGACTGAAAGAAGAAATAAAAAAGCGAGAGGTACACAAGATACAAAATATCTATACGGAAAATATTCCATAATTTTAGAGTTGAGAAGACGTGCTTGCATGTCCCAAACCTGTTCTGTTAATCATTGCTACAGCGATAACCCCAATCCACAGGGAAATGAGCCCAAATGACGGCTCCTGCACACCGGCTACATGAAACATTAATCAATTCATTAACCTCGTTAGCTTCTAATCATCTGCAGTGAAGGCAATAATCAAACTGAATGAAGAAGGAAATATAGGTGCAGACATTAAACAGGCCGAAAAAAAGGGTTCCGATCGAATTAATTTCACATTTATCCACCTTTGGATCCGATTGAACCCAAAATAAATGCGGAAATAACACCACTTGCCACCGAGGTGCTGCGGCTGCAGCTACATGTGTGCGTGTCGTCTCTTTTAAAATATCTCAGCCCGCTGCCAGACGAGCGGAGTGTCCGTCTCATCCAGATGGCTGCAAAAAAAAAAGTCATGGCAAACAAGTTGGGAGCTGTATTTTCCTACCTGCGTCTCTTCCTGGACCCCCCTGTATTGTTCCTTCCACACGGTCGTCTTTGTGGCTTCATCCTTCCTCAGCGCTCTCTCTTTCTTAAGCTCCGGACTCCAAAAAGTCTTGATGGAGTTCATGGAGGAGCTTAGTTTGGAGTCTTTGGCCTCCAGCTGCACAAAAGCAACAGCAAACAACAGTCACTTGGGTTTTATTTAGGTACTCGTGTGCGATGGAAATCCAAAACCTCCAGTCATGGCTCACTCTTACAGGGACCTGTTGGTTCCCTCTCTTAACAATAGTTAAGAGCATTTACAGAAGAGATGTAAGTAGGCATAGGAGCGAACAAGCAAACATTTATTTATTTGAACCAAAGAAAATAAAGGGGCATGCTTACTTCTCTACGCAGGAGTTCGTTTTCTCGGAGGACTTCTCTGAGCTGCGTTTGCAGATCGGACATCGCTCCCTCCCTGACCTGTAGAAGTACACAAAACAATGCAAAATGTTCGTTTCTCTTTTAATCTTAGACCCATTGTAAATCTCTCAATTGCAACATCTACTAGAAGAATGTTTAAAGAGCCCTTCTCAACCTGAAGATCCAATCAGCTCATCAATCATCTTATTTCCTTTTATAAACTCTCGGGAAGCTAAAATGTGTTAGGCCACTGGACTTCCACTGGTGGGTGTAGAAAATCTGGGAGTGGTGTTAATTTATTAATATTAAGGGATATATTAAGTATTTCAACTATTAAAATCTGCAGCTCTAAGCATCTTTAGAGAAGGTCTCGAGGATTAACTGATTTTAGCAAGGGATGCAGGGTATTAAAATCGATGACAATCAGTGTCGAAACTAGTAACGGCAAAATGAATATTGCAAATGTTAGTCGATTATAAATATTTATCAAAATTGGAAGCTCTTCACCATAACACCTTGAAAAAAGGATGACTATAGCACTTAGCGGCTGGATAGCTCAAGTGGTATGTTCCCTTACTTCCAATTGGAATGTCAGGGGTTCAAATCCAGCCCAAAATAGACCATACTTCCTACCTGGCGCCGCAAATGGCTGCCTCAGTGTAATTACACCAAAACACATTCCTAGTATGTACTGTTTGTACCTTGCAAATAAAGCTGATTTAATCTTAATCTTAATTTAATCTTACGTTGCCTCTCTGCTTAAGCGAACATCCTAGCACGGTCACATGACTAATGAAGAAGAACATCTTGGTTTACCCTATAAGTGAAGGTAAGATAAATATTGTTTGTTAATATCGGCTACGTTTTACTTACCGGGCCAATACAGACATGTTAAAAAAATGACTATCGTCATGTTGATGCTTATATTAGCTTTAGCTAACAGATACAAAACAGGCAAATTCCTGCAACAGTAGCTGTACTTTAGCTTTGAGTTTGATTTTCAGTTGACTTGGTCATAATAAACATCCCATTAAGGGATGAATGTCTTTGAAATGATCCATCCTGGCACATGAAACTCTTAACAGTCATTATAAGTAACAGATAATGTGCAATATATTTCTAAGAGGAAGATAAAATAAACGCAAGCATTGAATTACTTTTCTGAGGTTAATGTGACTGAGGCCTTGGCAGGTCGTGACACAGCAAACATTTTGCAATCAATAGAGGAAGTATGGCAGGGTTTTACCGCACAGCATGTTTCAGTATTTATGAGAAAATGTTCCCCTGCATGAATTCTTAATCTGTCCCGACATGAGCGGCATATTTAAAGAATTTAAAATATCCCGAATTTATATTTAATGAACAAACTGACTTTTTCGCCTCTATGCCAGGTATAAACTTTTGATGACCAAAAATCAGGAGGAAAATGGTGGCTATTGAAGATAAATCTGAAATGGTTTAAAGATCCTGGATTTAAGCAGAGATAATGCATGAGCAGATATCGGGTTACGCAATAAAAAGTGACTACTTCTTTTAGTTTTTGTGAGCCGACTGGAAGATGCAGAAACCAAAGTTACAAAGAAAACTTCAGGCTCATGTAAACTTGTTTTATCTGCTTAGAAAACTTTTTTTTAAACATATTCAAGTTATAAGCTTAGTCAGAAAGGCCAACATTGAAAAGAATGCTAACATTGTTCTGATCCCATACAGTGCCCTGCATTCACTTCCCACTTGTTCAATAAATGAAGTGGAGAATAGTTTAGTTTTTAAATGAAAAACCCCAAAAAATTTACCAGCATTTGTATTCTTGTCCAATCAGATTACAGCACGATTCAGTTACTGATGGAAAACTAGCAGTACAGTTGGAGTTTAATTGCCTTTAAGTTCACCTTAAACATTGACTCTGTGACATTTAAACGTCAACAGTTGTAATAGGTTTCATTAGGTGCATTCCACTTCTTAATTGTGGTTAACTTAATGTAGGCCTGTCAATAAAATCACGTTTGAGATGGTGGGTCTCACCTGTCTCATGGAATAAGGAACAGTAGCTGCTTGCGGAGGCTGGTTTTGCAGCTCCCCTCCGAACGCTATGGCATCAGAGACCATCAGGGCCCCACCGCTACCCTCACATCCTCCCGTGTTTATATTCGGGCTGCTCCCCATCACAGCTGCCCTCACCCCGTACGGCACCCTGGCTCCAGCTCTGCCCAGGGTCATAGTGATTTTACTCGGATTCAGCCCGCCGCCCATGCTACCGACCGGGTCGTCAGCTGGGTCTGTGAAGTACATGGGACCCCCGGTGGCGTAGGCAGCGTTCAGGGACTGAATGTTCTCCATGGACAGGGTTTTGCCCGAGCCCGTGAGTCCTCCGCCGGAGCTGCTGCTGTTGTTCCTCCGGTGTCCCACACGAGGAGACCGAGGGAGGCGTGGTGAGCGGCCAGGACTCCCCGACGCAGAGCCGTTCCCGTTGGATCCGACCACATCCAGCTTGGAGATGGAACGGGAATTACCGTACATGGTGACAGAAGGACTGTATGCAGGAGTGAATGGGTCAGAAAAAACAGCCGACCCAAAAAAGCGGAAGCCCCACTGAAACTAAAAAAAAAGAAGAGGAAAACAACAACTGAGGGTCCTTTGTCTTTGGGTCCTATCACAGTATTGACAGAGCTTTCTAACACCTTCTGTAATCCATGGGGTTTATTATGAAGTAACAATCAACAGGGGAATCTCTTCAGCTAAAGAGAGCGAGGTAATCCACAAACCTCGGGATGATGAGATCAACTGAAAAAAAGAGAGAGAGACACAAAGAGCCTTGATTAGGAGAGATCAGGGAACCAAAAACACCTAAATATCCCCAGGTCAGAGGTCTGAGATTGATCTCGGGGCGAGCACAGTTACAGGAAATTCTGTTCCTGCTCAGCGCACCAATAAATCAATAATTCTGTATGAAGAAATGAGCTGATAAAGCTTCACAAAAACACCAATCTAAATAGACTGAGCGTTGAGGAGTTGAAATACATGCATTACCACAGAGACTAAAGATGATTTATTTCCAGCCCCCTCCTACTTTAACAACATGATAAAAGATAATGTCCAGATTATTTGTTGTTTTCTTTCCCAAAACTATGATCAGTGAGGTTTCTTTTGTTTTCCATCCCTGTTGATCGATAGTGAGGATGCAGCAAAACAGCCCCACAGCATAATACAACCACCGCCCTGGTCTTAGAGTTGAAAGTTGTCATTCCTTCACACACAGTCATTTTATCACCAAAACACTTTACTGTGTCCGCTGATGAAAATTCACTCAACCCGACATGTTGGATGCTTGAAACTAAAAGAAAAACTAACAGCTTGTCCTACTTTTTAAATAATTCCTCTGTTATTTATCAGACCATGTCGAGAGACTCTTGGAAGGTCACAATCTAAGTTCCCCCCCCCCCCCAAAATTACAGGAAATAAATAAAGAGAGAGAGTGACGCTACAGCAGAACACGATGAATTACAAACCCTTGCGTCTGATGCGTCTTCAGAATGGGAGTGCATCACTTCAAAGATGGGACTTAATGCTCTAGTGAATCCCCTACAAATCCCTAAAGTGATTTTAATTTTCTATATTTCTGATAAGTCTGATCAATGGTGGATCAATTACAGCTGATGCCAAAAAATGTTAATTGTCATACCAACGCTTCAATCACGCAGAAAACCCATTTTGCCATCAAACCCTGGAAATAGCTTGAGTGTGTTGGATGAATTGAATAAGGTTAAAAGAAACCGTTGACGTAAATCATAATCCTCCTAATTTCCATAGCAGTCAGAATAATGAGACATGTCGTTTCTGCAGCCACCCTCTGGTTGATGGGATTAACTTTTTGTTGCCCTTTAAATCAAAGTTTCGTCCCTGGGTGGACATGTTTTCCGATAATGCTTTGTGACATGAAAATTTAAGCCTGATTATGCGGACGCTCTAATTTCCCAGTGCTTCCTGGAGTGTCCAACCTGTGCAGGGAAAAGAGGTTGGAACGGACGATCAACAGTGAACCAGCATTTTTAAATCGTCCATCTTAAAATGAGTCAACAGTCAAGCCTTTCATGTAACCTTGGGGACAATGATGTCACCCCCAGATTGGCTGGAACTGGTCATCCGATCCAGATTCAGATTCTCGCCTTACGCCAAGCAGAGCAGAGCAGCTTCTGGTACGCTCGGCGCATATAAATGGCAGGATAGCGCAACCTCGTGCAAATGTGTAACCACGGTGGTGAAGAGTTGATCAGCTGAACCCTGCCCCTTTCTTTGGCCATTAACAGTCTAAATCCTCTGATTAGTTTTATTTTGTACCAGGTCTGTGGGCAGCGAAACATTCCCTCACACTGGGACGCCACGTAAACAGGGACCGTCTGCTCCGTTTCCCCTCAGGACATAAAACACACACCTGGAAGGAAATAGGCCAAGACCCTGCCACTATGTACGTAACACAAGTACATCGATTTTACATTTACATTGACATAATCATGACTATCCAGAACTCAGGATGCCTACGGATGAATGGAGAAAAACATTGAAAACAAATTATTTTAGATCTTGATTACACAATATACTTGGTTCCTTCAGTTTATCATCAATATTTCAGATTTATTGAATCTAATTTCCTTTTATAACCTTTAGAAAAGCATAAATACACATTTCCTTATGCATTAACAGCTGAAGGTTCACATATGCAACATAAATAGATCAACAAATAGCTAATATCATAGATGCAGATAAAGTGATATTTGGGGGTTTGCTGCTCCTCTTTCCCTCAAGACCTACTGACCTGCAGATAACGACTACAATCGCGTCCCATTTTTCTCTATAGCGTCCAGACATGTTATGTGTTTGGCTGTATTCAAGCGTCTACTAACCAAAAAAACCACACACACCCATGCTAGAAGGTCACATATTTATCACATGGCAACATAATCATCTGTTCATATCCACTGACTGGAGGACCTTACGGAAACCCCAACACAGGCCGGTCTTGTTGTGTTTTTAGGTTATCAGGTCTGAGCGTCACATGTAGACACCGCAAGTCTGCAAGACAGGTGGAGGATTTCAACCTGCGGGAGGCGGTTTTAGATGCTGACTGAGCCAGAGGGTTTTCTACAGTTTTTTTTTTGTTTTTTTTTTTTAACCAGATCCGTTTTAAACTGGTGATTAATTGATGGATGAAAAGGTCCAAAGATAAGAGAAAACACTTATCTGTTAGGAGTCATGAGATCCCAAACGAAAGAAGAACAACGGTTTGCATGGATGTGATATTAACTTTGGAGTCTTCAATGATGGATTGTAAACATTGTTGATGATAATCCAGCAAATTACTGGACACTGAACAAAAATATGAGTCTCCCTAACGGAGAAGCACTAAACCAACATTATATTTAACAGACGGTAATCCTAAAGCACAAAAAAAGGCTAAATAGAACCATACATGATCTATGACCAGAACCTCGACACAGATGTCAAACAGAAAGTTCAAGTAAACTACAAGCTGTTAAAGAGTAGAAACTGATTAAAGGGGTTTAGTCAAAAATTCAATTAAACACATTGGTCCTATTTTTCTTTTTTTGGGACATCTCCAGTTACTTTCCTCTTCCTGCCCCAAACTTCTTCTTCTTCTTCTCCTTGATGCTTTTTCTTCCCCCTCACAGCCTCTCTCTCTCACCATTGACATTCATGAAAGTGTTCACCGCGTTCCATTTGTGCGTCACCCACACACGCGACGATCGGAGGGCAACAATGTGACACAGATGTGCACGCAGCTCCGCCTAAACTTAGCTGGCTGCTACTCAGGCAATTTCAGTCAAAGTTTGTGTCTAGCCTGGAGATCGGCGCCCGTGAAGACGCGTTTCATTAATGTCGGGTATTTCCGCTCTTCAGTCAGGGCGGGCGAGATTTGATGTGGCTTGAAAGGACTCACTGGTGCTATCTGGGGATGTACATCTTTTACCCACTCATCCCGGCTCGGCTCGCTGGCGGAGGAAGACGTGCTCGTTCTGAGCGTAATCTGTCTGATGATTTAAGAAGATTACCTGCCGCTCACCGCTTTCCGCTCTTTTTCACTTTCACTGCTTCCTTATCTTATCTGCAAAAACTACAACAACAACAACAACAGTGTTGACAGTCCAAAACATTTTCTATTTTTATTACCACCCCTGGTGAGGATTCACAAAAAAAATTGCCTCTATTGCAAAATGATCTTGCATATAAGAAAACTATTTCAATGTAAGTTGGCAAGAGAATTTTAACCAATGCCTTCTTGTTTCTGTGGGGAACAGTAGCAACTAGCAACTTAAGGCCGGTGTGGCTTAATGATCTTAACACAGTAAACTGATGTTGGAAAATATGTTATATGTTAACAATTTGTCTGAGGTACATGGCAGTAAAGACCTGCCATCACAAATCTAAATATGTTGATTTTCTAAACTCTGGAACAAGTTGTTTTGGTAAAATGGCAACGAACAGTAAAGGTGAATCTTACATAGGGGATAAAAACATCAGAGAACCATTTCTAGCTAACTTTTAAGCAGGGTTGAGGACTTGTGATGCTCTTGGCCTGTTCGTCCTTTAAGCCCTGGAATCCCAGTGTGAGTTCACGGTATCATTACTTCTTAGGAAATCTATAATTAACAAAAATCCCTTATAGTGATTATATTCAGTTATGTGGACGCCCCTTTAGTCACTTTTTAGACTAAAACAAACAAAAATGAAGAACAAAAAATTGTATCTAAAAGAAATGAACTTTTCAGGAGACAAAATGAGCCTCATGCACCCTAAAGAAAAATTCCCACGGTTTGGTCACACTCAGTGTCTTTTATATAACTTTTACTAGATATGTATCAGTAGAACCACAGGCAGATGTGAAAGGTGAACAATAAGAGTCAATTCATGCAAAGGACAAAAAAAAAAAAAAACAGCTAAAAAGGATGAAATGTTTTGTTGGTTGTTTTTTTTGCCTGAGGTGAGGCTGTTCTGTTCGAGCAACATTATCTTGTCGGGCTGATGGCGGCGACATACTCCAGGCCGCTCTGTGCACAATTAATCACGTCCTCTTATCGATTTAACTGTACATGTGGGCTAGATTTCTAATTCAAGATGGTCACGCGATGTTTTGTCCAGAATGTTGACATTTAATACAGTGTTGTTGTTCCTCTCTGCCCAAGGATTATGAATATAACAGGTTTTTTTTTTCTTTTTTCCCAACAACTATGACCGTTTGACACCAACATACAGAGCAGTACCAATAAGTAATTACCATGACAGTCAAATATTTGCTTATGTTTAACATTTAATGCTGCGGTAAATGGTTTAGGAGCACACTAAGATGTTCTGCTGAAGTCATATGGAAGATACACGTAAATCGGTTCAATGTCAGCGGGTGAAAAACCCATGCAGCTTGAGTTGATCATATTTGTTGCACTGGACTAAAAAAAAGAAAAAAAAAGAAAAAGAGTGAATAAAACAATTAAAACATTAACAGTGTTTTGTTATGAGTTTGCTTACATTTGAACATGTAGCTTGTACTGATTTGATTCCCTAATTTTGGACAAGGATATTTCAATTCTATGAGGATTTTTAAATGAACTTATTTTAGAAAAAATGGATTATTCAATTAAATTATTTGAAGATGGTTTATTTAATAGTAAATATATTTATTTAATTACATGTATTGACTGATTTATTTATTCAATTTTGACCCTTTTGGCCTTCCATAAACCTAAGGGGTCACATCTCTAGAATCCTGAAAATTATTCTGTAATCCCTAACTTGGTGTTTCTTTGAAAAATATTAGATTGCTGATTCGTGATGCAGCTTGTCTGTGTAATTTCAACTGGTTTTTTTAATCTTAGTTTAACTATTTCAACTTTACAAATATGAATTTTTTTTAAAATTATTATTATTATTTGAAAACAAGACTGTATTCTTTACACGATGAACCCTACAGCAGATTCTTCACCATCGTTTGTGTGGACTGGGATTTATTTAACCCTGTCTGGCTTCAAGTGTTTGCGATTAGGCATCGTTCCAGGTCCGTTTCTATCTGAGGCCACAACCCTGAAGACAAACTATGATGACAGTCTGCTGCAAAATTAGCCACTAAAACCTCAACTTTACAGACTTGGAGATATTTCTGAACAGTTTTGGGTCACGTGTGTAAAAATTATTATTTTTAATCACACAAAATCTTGAAAAATGTTCGAAACTGTACACCTGCCTACCTTTATCATATCATGTATAGATTAGAGCATATATGTCTTTTAAAAAAAATCCCCATTGCCACAATTAATGTGCCTAAATTTAACAGTTTAAAACATTTAATTAACATGTTCAAGTTGTTTAGTTTCCAAAGCTGCCATTGAGTAGTTCATGACTCCCAGTTTACCTTTTCCACTCTTCAAAATGGAAAAGACGGGAGAAAAAACTAAGCGGTTGGGAACCAGTTAAGAGGTTGCTCCTTTAAATCTGAGCACACTTCCTGTCAGAACAAAGAACCGGGCAACGTTAGCTCAGGAGGTTGAAGTTCGTTTTGTAAGGCCATAGGTTGCCGGTTTAAACCCTTGCCCCGTTAGTCTAAGTCATGTCCTTGTGCAAGACGTTTTCATTTCGGATTTCCTCCCCCAAAAAAACTATTTTCTTGTACAGTGCAAAGCTTTCCCCTCCAGCCTGCGCCGCCAAGTCCGGTCATATGGTCTGTGGCAGGAGATAGGATCGGCTCTACGCTACTGTGAGCCCCAGGAAATGAACTCACGATGCAAGCAAAACACCCACATAATCAAGGGTTCACACGTCACGTCACCTACATGCTGCTTATCTAATCCTTGCTGTTGTTTTCCAGCTCAAAAAAAAAAAACATACAGCTGAGACTTGACAATTAACGCAGAGGCGAGGAAGTGCAAAACTAGTCCCGGAGCGAGAGAGAAGGGAAGCCAGGAATGTGTTTGCATGGTCAACTTGCCAGGGTAAACAGGAGGAAGTGGTGAAGGTGACCCAGTCTTTTTAGGAGCGGTTCAAATTTCACCTCAACTTTAATATAAAAACCCTGAAGGCCTTGAATTCTTCACAGACATGTGGCGCACAGGCTGCAAACACAAACTACCAATGTACTTCTTGATTATTTTTATTGCTCATTACTGGGTATCATCATCCATCTGCATAAACGCTCCAAATGACCTGCAGCCTGTAGTCGTAGCAACAGTTGTCCTGAAAACAGAGCACTTCGATGGCCTGCAGGATCCAGATCTAGTTCTGGAGCGTCCCTCGGCACAAACAAATGCAACACAAACATCTGCAACAGATCTGGACATGTATGCGTGTGTCTGCTGGTGAACGGCACAATAAATCTGGCCAGTGTTCACAAACTTCAGTGGCAGGAAGGCAGCTCAGCTCCCTGACCTGAGGTGGCAGGGGGTGGTGCCGTGAAAGGTAGCTGTGGGTGGAACCAGCAGGAAACCCTTCCTGCAGCCCAGGTCAACACAATCAAATCAGATTTGAGGCTGATTTGAAGATGCAATCTTGAGGTTGTCTGATGTGCAGCATGTCAGCTGATCATGCGGCTGCAGGAGGAAAATCCCCCCGAGGTTCAGATCAAAAGGGTTCAGAGGGTGAACTGTGAGATGTGCGGCTTCATCTG
>JAVLVB010001023.1:2209769-2223145 GCA_032876305.1 Orestias chungarensis | reverse complement strand
CACACACACACACACGCACACACATGTTGTGTAATGAAACATGCCTGTGTACGCGCACAGCTCCAGACTGCCAGCTAAGTTTCAGTACTCACTGCGGCTGAAAGGAGAGGGGGAAAAAAGGCCAGTCACTGTTGTCCAGCTCTGCTGCTGCTGGCAGCCATGAAAGCGACGCTTTGGAGCCCAAAAAAACCCCCAGATATACTTAAAAAGCTCTCTATGGAGGGGTGTCTCCTGCTTTTCCGTGCCTCTCGTCCTGTCTGCGTCCGTATCTCCTGTCTGTCTTTCCCTCTTTTCCGTCCCTTCCACTGGAGACTTCCCCGCTAGTAATGTGCCGCCCACGGAGGAGCCGGCTGCGTTTGCTGGCTCGGCTAGGGAACGCTTTTAGACTAGCTTTCATTCCGTCAAACACTGGACTTCAAACGCTGGAGACACTGAAAAAAATACAGTTTTCTATTTGTTATTGATATTATGGTATGTAAGTAAGTAACCACTTAGGTAAGTATGTAATTAACTAAGTAAGTAAGTAAGTGAAGTAAGCAAGTGTGTAATTACTTAAATAAGTAAGGAATTAGGCAAGTAAAGTAAGCAAGTAAATAATGTAAATAAGTAGGTATGCAATTAAGCAAGTAAGTAAGTAAGTAAGTAGGTACTTAAGTAAGTAAGCAAGTAAGTAATTGAGTTAGTGAGTTAGTAAAGTAAGCAAATACAGTAAGCAATAAAGTAAGTAAGTAACCAAGCAAGTAAGTAAGTGAGCAATTAGGCAAATAAGTTCTTGAGTGAGTAACTTAGTAAAGTAAGCAAATATGCAAATAAAAATGTAGGTAATTAAGTAAGTACGTATAAGCAAATAAGTAAGCAAGGAAGCAATAGAGTAAGTGAGTAAAGTACGTAACCAAATAAGCAGATAAGTAATTAAGTAATGAAGTATGTAAGTAAAATTTATTTATATAGCACTTTTCACGGACATTGAATGTCACAAATTGCTTCACAAAGGTGCACAAAAATACAATAAAAGTAAAGTAAAAGCATCCAAGGTGAATTTGTTGAATTTTTAGAATTTCCTTGTTTTTATCTGACAAACTTGTTTCTAAAAACTGTATGTATAATATCTCATATTGTAAACTAGTGTGTTTTCTGTTAAATACTTATCCTAGTTTTAACATGCATCCTTACTTTTACTTTCAACTTGCAGCGAGTAGACTTGAAAACACTCCTTGTGTGATAAAAAAAGACATTTGATAGCAAAATTGTAAACCTCAACAGCTTCCATTATTTTTCTTTCCCCAGAGCACTATTAGCTATAAAAACAACTTACAATAATATATATTATCAAAGATTCATGCCAAACACCTGAATATATTTATGGTACTATAATTGGCAACTTTTGTGTACGTGTACTTGATCAAGTACTTTTACAAAATGTGCTTTTTTGCTTATGTTATGTAACATTGCATCCTAATATTTACATTTACCTATGCCATGTGATCGATTGTGAGCTCTTATCCAATAAAGATAATAACTGATTTAATAGTGTATGTGTTCCAGAATTGTACACAGTTCGATTTTAAGTCGGATTTTTTACGGAAACAAAAACTATACACAGACTGAAAAAAATATGCTAAATAAATGATCCTAAAAATGATAAGATGATTAATGTAAACAGTAAGAAATGTGCAGCGTGCATTAACGAGCTGCAAATTGGCACTGAAGTAAGTCTGCACAAGCAAAAAAACGGATGGAGAGATGTTTACATGTATACATATATGGAAGTAGGCATATTGGGTGTGAATATTATGATATTATTTCCAATTTATTATCAAAAGATGTTCCATCGTAGCAGGAATGGGAGAACGGGAGAGAGAAGTTGCAAAGGGTATTATGTACAAACTGCATAAGTGATGCTCTGATAAGTTATGTCTTGTTATCAAATAATATGTTATAAATCACTGCAATAAATTCAGTTTACTATAAATATTCTGAACAATGTAGTGTTTAATCTTTTAATTTGAGCTAGTTTCTGTGCCAAAAACCGAAAGGGTAGAAGTTCTTTTTGATTCCTGGCCAAATGATTCGGATCCCGGAAAAGTGGGTAAAATTCCCACCACTGCTTTCCTGCTCTGGCACTCCCGTGACGTCACGTCGGAGCGCGCGCCCCTCGCAGCCGCCTCCTTCTAGTAAATGAAGAGGCTGCTCATCAATAGAACACGTTCGTTTTTTCACCATGGTTACAACATCCCGCATCCTTATGTCCTGTATTGAAAAAATGACAACTTTGAAATTCCATTAACTGTATTGAGGTTGTGATCGCCTGTGAGATAATGCTGGATTTAAGATTCCAAAAATGAAATAAAACAGTTTTACCATAAAAATGGAGTTATAACTACAATCAATGTTGTTTAGCTCTGATATTCGATTAATGTTGTGATGCATTTTGCAACTAAACACATTTAAGCTGCATAAACAGACATCAGCCAATCACACCTTACATTGTATAGGAAGGTATTTCATATATGAAGGCAATTATAGACTTTTATCAAGCTTTGTCACACCTTTGTAAGTCGGTATAAAATCATTACCTGAAAAAATGTAAATATCCTCAACTAAAAAGCTGTGCCATGAGGTAGCATGTTGTAATACATCACATCAAATCAGCACCATCAGAGCTGGCCTTTACCAAAGCAGACATCCCAGTTCAGGGTTGATAGATATTGTTTGTGACACCATGCCCAGAAAGCAACACCAGAGACCTTAACATTAACCTTCACCCTCTGTTGAATGCTTTTTTTTTCTTGATTACATACTCATAAATTCACAAACTTCTCCTGCAATTATTTTAAACTGAGACACGATTATGGATTTTTTATTTGTCAGATCTGCAAACTGCTCATATCCATTTTGGCTGAGTTTTTTTATTTCTTTCACTCCTTTTGTATTGCATTTATTTTCGCTAAGCATGTCAACTTAAACTTTTTTTTGTCTTTTTTTTTTGCATATTATTACCAATTCAGTTTGATTTGTGAGGAAAAATACACATTGTATAAAGTCTAAATGTGTCATTGGGGGGTTATGTCTCCAATCATCCTAGAGAAAACTGTTCGTTGACCTTCGTCAGAGAGACACAGAGTCAAACGTTTACAGCGTCCCAGTTCCCTGGGCACCGGTCAGTCAGAAAGCTGAGTGTAAAAATAACCAACTAAGTTCCCCCTTGAAAGAAAGACGTCAGTGGAGGTGAACCATTGCAATCTTACAAAGATGTGTCCACGTGTTAAACCAGAAGAAGGAACTGCTGTTTGTCAACATGATTCATTTGTGTCAAGATTCGAGTGTTGCAATCTAACATACTGAGCTTGTCGGATAAAAGTACAATTTAAGATCAATGACACATTTTCTGTATGATTAAGGATTAAGGGATAGAAGAATGGAATTTGACATGTTTACAAAGATTTCAAAATACAATTTTAACTAAACTTACTTTAATTAACAATTGTGTAACACATATATAGGATGTCAATCAAACTACATTTATTTTAGAATAGTGATATGCTTTATTGATCCAGAGTGGGGAGGTTCAGTTGTAGAAATTTACAACATGAAAAAAATAATACCGTACAGTTATTACCAATGGGCTATTTTAGAAGACATCTGCAAAAGAGTAGGATAATTTAAAGAAAAACAAAGTGCAACATGTAAATGTGTGTTTGAGCATAAGGACACAACAACAGACTATTTACAAGAAGTGAAAAAAAACAGAATGTATGTTACTTGAATTTTTTTTTTAAATATCAAGAAAACTGCAAATAACAATTAACGCTATCTGATAAATGTCAGGATTTTCAAAGTGACTGAATACTAAATGTGTGAATTATTTGGCTAATTTTTTTTGTCTCATGCTACTCCAGGTTTGTGATACTCTCCTCTTTGGTTGATTATTTAGAAGGCTGGAAAATCAGCTTATTGTCCATCCAATTACATATGAACCATTAAAAATAAAGATTTTGTTAAGGAGATTGCATTGATAATAATTGAATGCCACACAGAGAGAAACAGTGCACGGGTACAGTTGTAAGTGTTTAACTACTTCAACCACTCACTACATCTACAAGCTGTAATGTACTTATATTTTGTACATGCAAGGTCGAGACAAGGAGGAATTCAGGAGCTTCTTCAAACCGCGTTTTTATGTACGCCTGCGTCACGGCAACTACGGATAGCAGTAGGGGTTTTCAAAAGACGATTGCGTAATACACAATATGTTACATCCCCATTTCTCAGTAATAAAACAAACTGACTGAGTTAAGTGGTATCTAATGTAGCTTTCTTTTATATATACAGTACAATCATGAACTTCAAAAATAAACTTCTCTTTTTAACAGAGCAATGATTAATACACTCTTTTTATCAATATAGTGCAGCAATGAGATTTACTTTAACTTTAGTGCAAAAAACTTTTATGAACACCAGCTTTCTCTCTTCTATGTAAACATGTAAACCTCTTTTTTTATATTATTATTATGTAAACATAACTGAACTAGGAAGGAGAGGTTACTAGCACATCACTTCCACTCAGGCATCTGTAACACGCCTGTCCCTGACAACAAAAGTGCAAACGTAGTCAGTTCATAAGTTCAGTCTATCAGGTGCTTTCACCATTCTACCTCGCCTGGTTCTATACAATTCATCTTGTTGGACTTGAGAGCGCTGGGGGACCACAGAATGTGAAGGTGGTGATTCTGAAGGGACAGCTCCATGTTGCTGCAGCTCAGCTGCTCTTGTCTCAGGTGGATCCTGCCAGGCCTCTTCATCTGATGTAGTGTGACGTGACTGGTTGGCAGTTGCGGTGATGCGGCGGAGATGTTGGCTTCTGCGACGATACAGCTTTCCTCCGCTGTCCACAATGTATGAGCGTGGAGCGCTGCGCGGCTCAACGACAACTGCAGGGGACCATTTTTGGTTACCAGGGTACGGCTGCATCCTGACCTCATCGCCGGGTTGCAGATCAGGGCGAGGGTGTGCTGCTCTCCTGTTGTGGTAGAGTGCACTGTTGCACTGGTGCACTTGGTCTTGTCGAGAAGTTGCTTTACTTTGAGTGAATCATAGTTTAGAGGTTTGAGAAATGCACGTGCTGTTGGGAGTCTGTTCCGAGTTCTCCTGCCCATAAGAAGTTGAGCAGGTGACAATCCAACTGATTCAAGTAGAGTTGTCCTGTAGTCCAGTAGAGCAAGAGGTTTATCTGGTGCCTTACTCCACAGCCTCTTAACAGTTAGCACTGCTCTTTCTGTTTCAACATTGGAGTGTGGTGTGTGTGGTGAAGATGTTT
Organism: Orestias chungarensis; assembly: GCA_032876305.1. NCBI lineage: Eukaryota > Metazoa > Chordata > Actinopteri > Cyprinodontiformes > Cyprinodontidae > Orestias > Orestias chungarensis. The sequence continues at coordinate 2,217,828 of JAVLVB010001023.1, read as the reverse complement.
TGTGCTCAATGCCATAACTTGCACAGAACTCTTTGAACTCTGATGAGTACTGTGGGCCATTTTCAGTCCTCAGAACAGCAGGGATGCCGTGTCTGCTAAGCTGAGCTTTCAAAGATTCAATGGTTGTGCTGCTATGTTGATCTTTCAGCCTGTCTGCTTCGATAAATTTAGAAAAATAGTCCACTAGTACTATGTACTGCTTTCCCTCAAACTCAAACAAATCTGAGGCTACTACTTCAAATTGTAGCTCAGGTGTTTCGGTTGGCTTCAGGGGTTGCTTTGGGAGTCGGTTCTGAACTTCTGCACATTTAGCACAGTTTCTGATCATGTTCTAGATTTCAGCACTCATGCCTGGCAAATACAAGACTTAACGTGCTCGCTGTTTGCTTTTCACCATTCCGAGCTGAGACTGATGTGTGAGGGCTAGCATGTCTTTTTACATGGAGGATGGGACAACAATACGCATACCTTTGTATACGATGCCATCATTTACAGCCAGCTGACATCTTGAGTCCCATAAAGGCTGCACTTGGATGGGCACCTCTCTTCTGTTGTCCGGCCAAGCTTGCTGAATGACCTTTTGGAGGAGACTCAGTTCGTTGTTAGTGCAGGTCTGTTTCTCAGTATATTTCTGGTTACTCACAGACAGAAAGTTTATCATAGAGACACATTCTAGGGTCCCTGCCTCTGGTGTTTTGTTGGACAGTTGTGCTCTGGACAGTGTGTCTGAAAGTTCCATATCTTTACCTCTCCTATACTTTACTGTGATGTCGTACCACTGGAGTCGCAGACGCATTCTCTGGATACGCATTGTTGTAGGCAGCAGCGGCCTTTTGTAAATGTCTTCAAGCGGCTTGTGGTCATTGAATACTGTAACATGTTTCCCAAATATGTAGTGGTGAAACTTGGTGCAGGCATGAACGATGGAGAGTATTTCCTTCTCGATCTGCGCGTAGCGCGTCTCAGCATCTGTCATTCATCATGATGACAAGGCCACTGGCTGGTCGTCCTTTACCAGCACAGCTCCCAGTCCGGTGCTGCTCGCGTCACAGTACAGTATATTTCCACTGGTTTTGACACATCGTAAAACTTGAGCACAGGGTGATGTGCGCAAACATGCTTGAGCTTATGGAAAGCTTGTTGCTGCGCTGCCTGCCATGCGAACTCCACATCACTTTTTGTGAGCTGTCTCAGGGGTGCGTCAATCTCATTGAGGTTTGGAATGAACTTTGACAGGTAAGTGACAAACCCTAGGAAGCACCTAACAGCTTCAGTTTTAGCTGGGTCAGGTTTCAGTCCATTAGCTGTTATCAACTGTCCTACATAAGGCACTTCTGACTGCCGTGTGTGGCATTTGTTAAAGTTCCGTCTCAGGTTGTATCTCGTGGCTCTCTCAACAACTTTCTTTTGTATTTGGTCATGTTCTGTCACAGTAGGTGCTGCGATGAGGATGTCATCCATTATGCCAGTAGCTCCTGTGATGCCTTCTAGCATTTGATCCATGATGCGCTGAAAGATTTCGGGTGCACATTTGATGCCAAACGGTAGTCTGAGCCACCTGAATCTTCCTATTGGTGTGTTGAACGTTGTTAGGAAAGATGAAGCCTCATCCAACTCAATCTGAAGGAAGCCTGGCTTTGCATCCAATACGGAAAACACCTTTGCGTTGGGCATAGTTGACACAACTTCCTCTATTGTGCTCATTGGATAGTGCTCTCTTTTCATTGCATTATTCTAGTCACTTGGGTCTATGCAGATTCTGAGCTTGTCCTTATTTGTGACCACTACCATGGAACTGACCCATTCTGTTGGTTGGTTAAGTTTAACTATGCAACCATCCTGCACCATCTCATTTAGCTTTTTGATGATCTTTGCTCTGAGTGCAACTGGTTGTCGCCGCACAGGATGTACCACAGGTTTTGCATTGGGGTCTATCTTGATAGTGTATTTACCTGGTAGTGTCCCTGTAGTGCGTGTTAGCTCTGGGAAGCTCTCAAAATCAGCTGGTGTGTTTGGACTTGTGGCAGTTTTCTTCGCTTTTTTCACTACACCATTGTCCTGTAGAGACTCAAGTCTTGTAATCAGGGCTAGAGCCTCTGCAGTTTTGCCACTCAGAACATTTTCTTGAGCGATGTCCACTATTTCAAACTCTGCTTTAGTTTTGTACTTCTTGTGCTTTAGTGTTATGTCAACAGCAGCAACGGGCCTTATTTTGTGGTTTGAGTAGGTCTTTTGGAGGTTTTCAGCTCACCTTTGTGCTTTAGGGACTGGTAGCAGCTCAGAGTCAGCGTGTTACATTTCGCACCTGTATCAATTCTAAACTGTACCTTCTGTGACAATATGTCGATGTCCACCAACCACTTATCTTCTGCCACAGTTGCAACTGGAATAACATCTGTGGTCAGGTTGATGTCCAGTATTTCCTCCTCACTTGTGTTATCTGCAAATTCCACATCCACTGCTTGTACCGATTTATTTCGACAAACTGATGCCCAGTGGTTTGGTTTATGACAGCAGTTGCAAATGGAGCCTTTTGCTGGGCATTTACCTTGATTCCACATGTGCTTGGGGTCTTTTCCACATTTTGGACAGTTTCTAGTCCTGCTCTGCATTGCTTGTTTTGTCTGTGGGGGCTTCTGCTGCACTTGACCGTATGCCTTTTTATACGGTGCTTTATACTTGGGTTTGATGGACATTGCACAGACCTGTGTATCCTCCTCTCTCACAATTACATTTGTGTTTGTGACATTTCAAACTGTTGGGGGATCTCTATGGCTTTGGCCAGTGTCAGCTCCTCCCCTTTGTCAAGCAGCCTCTCTTGGACACGTTTTTCTCTCACGCCCGCTACTATGGCGTCTATTAACATGTCGTCTGCATCAGCGTACTAACAGCCCAGCAATAACAGTCGCATATCTTTCAAAAAGTTATCAAAAGTTTCAGTGTTGCCCTGTTTTCTTTGCTTGAAGCGGTGCCGTGCGATCCGCTTATTCTTCGGAGATCTAATATAACCAGCAAACTTATCCAAAACTTTGTCGGGGTCAGCCTTCTCTCCATCTGCCCACTCGAGCGTCATGTAGATTTCTATCCCTTTGCCTACCAATCTTTGTGCCGATGCAGCCCGCCTTCTGTCCGTCTTCCAGCGAAGACAAAGGACCCGCGAAGACGAAGCTAAAGTGGCTACGAAACCGTTGAAACTCTTGGTACAAATCTACCGCGTCCCAATCAATCTTCGGTTGATCAAACTGCATCATCATGGCTGCGCAGGTTACTTACTGTTCTTGACAGCTTTCTGACACCATGTAATGTACTTATATTTTGTACATGGAAGGGTGAGACAAGGAAGAATTTGGGAGCTTCTTCAAACCGCTTTTTTATTTACGCTTGCGTCATGGCAACTACAGATTAACCAATTGACTTTTAAAGTTACATATATGGAGTCTACTTGTGTATGATTTATTCTCGGTATAAATCCAGCTGCTCAGTGAAGACTGAGGTCATGGAAACCACAAATAAAACTGCAGACAACTATCACTACTACGATCAAGTAATGCTTAATATATCAATTGGAAATGGAAATGCTGTTAAAAGGACATAGAAAACCTTTGGTCTATATGCAAATCATTATGTGTTGTGGGAAACTAAAACTGAACACAGTGGCTACACAGTAAAACACAGGAATGGTAGCATGATGCTATGGGGCTGGTTTACGTTACTAGGAACAGCGTAGCTGATTGGAGTTCATGGGAAGAGATGAATAAAGCTAAATAGTGGACATCCTGGAAGAAAACCCTTTAGATGTTGTAAAATACTTGAGTGGAGGTTCACCTTCCAGCATGTGAATAATTTTTCTACATTAATAACTGGAAGGGTTACAGTTACAGCAAAGCATATTGATGCATTAGAATGGCCCAATAACAATTTTCAGATCTTTTAGAATGTATATGCAATACATTTTCTAGATGTGCAAAGCTGGTAACAAATAAAGAAACAAATCAGAAACATAGCCCTAAAGCCTTGCAGCTATATTTGCATAGAACAAGCTGGTTCTGCCAAAATAAGAGCCACATACCACAGTTAACCTGTGCTTTTAGCTGCTTTTTGTGATTCCAGCACATTAAGCGTAAAAAGAAAAAGTTGAAAATGTGATTTGAAACATGTTTGTGATTTAAAAACAAACAAACAAAAAAAGAAGTAACCTACTGCCAGTATAGATTTGTCCATCTGTTAAACAATAGTGCCACTTAGTGGTCATATATGAACATTGCATGAAAATGACTACTTTTGGCAACAATATGATTAGAGACAGAGCTGCACAATTTGCTATAATGTGTTCTATACAAACATACATATTACCATTCAAAATGGATATCCAACAGTACAGATACATTTACCTTACTGCTGCTTAGGGTATGTATACAGGGTTGATAGCAAGATTACCCCCATGATCCCAAATTCCAAACACTGGGTATAGTTTTGGTCTGTAAACAGATGACACACCAGCCACAGATTGAAGAAATGACATCTCCACGAAAGTACCTCCTGTGAAAGAGTATATCTTAGACCTGGCTTCCACGTCATAGAATGAGACTTCCCCCTCCTCGTAGTCAACAAACACCCCGATGGTCTGGATTTGGTTTGGAAACATGTTGCTCGGTGTGCAGAATATCCACGCCCCATCCCCAGGCATAGGGAGGAAGTCAATATCTTTGTTAATAGATTCTTTGACAACACCAACCAGCCAGCTTTTACTGCTGCTCACCCAGACTTCATAGTAGAACGTGCCTGAAGAGAAGTATTCATTTGCCTGTACAAGTGGCTGGTGTTTAAATGGCATGGCAAAGATAGGTAGACAGATCTGCTGACTCCTAAGAATGGTCAGTTTCTTTCCATCATCAGACACCATGAGCAAACGGTAGGCTGTGTGGGGGTCCAGAGTCACTTTCACTGCATTACATTGCTGGATCGCCATCAGCTTGTCCTGAGGTGGACTCCACAGTTCAGGTATAAGATAATTATTTGTCATATTTTTAGTAGGACACAGCTGAAAATCAAAGGAGTCAGGTGACCTCCTCTTTTTGATCAGCATTTCCATCTCATGACTAAATGTCTCATCAAGCCAAGCTAACGACTTTTTCAACATCTCCATATAAAGATCCTGACTAACATCAAGAGCGTCTTGTGTCAATTGAATAGTGGAATTAGAAAATGTGTCTATCAGATTGGTGTTTTCAGGTGTTAGTTTGACTGGACAGTTCTTCAGCACATGGAAATAGTCTTTTGACTGCTTAAATTGCTCCATGTCACATCTTTTTCTTCTCAAATCAGCAAGTTCTTGCTCTAGCAGAGTTATCTGATTTTTAGCTTGTTTCTCCACTAATCTCTGCCTCTCAGTAATTGCTTCAGCCAGCTCACATTGCAATTTTTGAACAGATGCCACAAAAGCTGATATGATTTGTACAGTTTCTATGATTTCATCATCTGCAGTTTTCCTGCTCTTTTCCGCTGAACCTTTGATTTTCTTGACACTCTGATTTTGCGTTCTCCATCTTTTTCATCTCTGAGACCACATGATCGTACAGGCCTCTCCTGTCTTTGAAGGCTCGCTCCAGTGGAACAGCGTCATGCGCCGTATGGTCATCATTCAAACACATGAGGCAAACACATTGTTGGTCCGTGCGGCAGAACAGCTCCAGCGTCTTGTCGTGCTTCTTGCACACCCTGTCCTCCAGATTTGACACGGGATCAATCACTTTGTGCTTCTTCAGGTTCTGGTGTGACTCAAGGTGAAGCTCACAATACGAGGCCAAACACATCAAGCAAGTCTTGTGGGCTTTAAGCTTTAGTTCAGTGCAGATGTCACAGGGAACCTCTCCTGGTTGAGCGATGATCTTGGGTCTGTCCTTTACTCTCATGCGGTTGAAATGCTCCACCACATCTCTGAACTCTGAGTTAACCTGAAGCTTTGGTTTATTAACGAACCTTTTCATGCAGAGGGGACATTGTGCAGGTCCGTTGTTCTGACTGTTCCAGTACTGCATGATGCACCCCTTGCAGAAGTTGTGTCCACATGGAGTGGAGACGGGCTCGTTGAACTCCCCCAGGCAGATTGAACACAGGAGTTGTTCTTGGTATAGGATGCTGCTGGCCGAGGCCATGTCTGGAGAGGAAAGGAATAGATGCATTTTGAGTTTTGATAGTGGTACTCTATGAGTGGTCCATTTTCCTTTGTCCCAGTACAGAAATGACAGAGGTATAAATCTGCTCAGCAGAATATCTTTGGTTACTAAACACATTTTAGTGTGAGACAAGGATGAATACAAAACTAAATGCATTATTCAAATGGTCTTAAATTGCAGATACAGCTATTTATACAAACCAACCGTTTGAAAAAGCATTGAAGAATTCAAGACTGTTTTGACTTTAAAGAAGCTAAATAGAATTCAAAGTTTCTCTGCAGTAAAAGAAAAATAATTACCTTTATGAAAAATTGTTTATAAAAACTTTAGATGCTTAAAGTGGCTCAACCATTTTTTTGGTTTAGGTGGACAGTTACTTCAGATTGCTTTGGATATATTTCCCTAATAAACAAAATGATTATCTAAAATCAACCGTCTGTATTTACTTGGATTATTTATATGTAAAACATTTGAATGTTACCAAGAGCAGTTTATTTCTTTGGTACATACATACCACTGAACTTATATTACTTATCTTGATCTGGCATTTATTATGTTAAACTTACTGAAAATAGCAAAGGTAAATGAGCTGTAAAACAAATGCGGCTTGTCCAAATGATAGCTTTAAAAAACCATCTGCTAAGACAGTTTTGTAACGACTAAAAACATGATTTTTTTCATAGTTTTTAAAGTTCCCAATATCATTTGTACCCTCAGAGTTTAATATTCTCTGTCGATTCATTATGTGAGATCTGTAGTTAACTCCAAATATGTTTTCTTTAATTCTTTTGAAAATTAGATCGAAGCGAAACCAGTTAAATACTTACTGTACGTGTAGCTCTTCCTTCAGAACTCTAGGTTTCATTTCTCTATAGCCCTAATCACACGACACCCGCCTCTCCCTGGAAAAATATCACGCAGTCTTTTATTGATTGGACAAAGACAGTTTTTTTTGGCAACAAGCCAAAACCAAAACCAAAAAGCAGAATCTCATTAAAAAAAAGAAATAAAGCACATGGACTAACAAAATGTTTTTCATATTTTGCAGACACATTTAAATTGCCAAAATGTATTTTGAAATTGGTAAATATTCATGCCACTAATAAAAAAACTGTAAAAAGCTAGTCAATCAACCTAGCCAAATATTAACTGCAAGGGGAAAAAAAGACTAAAGACAGTCATATATTGATATAAATAATAAAACACAATGTAAATTAAATACTTAAATGCACCATTGTTAAATTTTTTTAAATATTTTACAAAGGCTTATAAAAAATAATCTGTCTACATTTTCTGTATCATGAAAACATCCACAGAAATCTATTGATTTTCTGGGTTATAAAGTGAGCAGTTGGGGAAATATTCAAGGAGTGTATATAATTTTGTAACACACTCTAAATGTTTTGGGTTCCAGTTAGTGATCTTTGTACTTGTTATCTCATGCAAGATGATTGTTTGAAGTGTTTTGTCACATTATAAATCTTCGTTCCCATTTGAGGCGTACTGTAAAGATTTTGTGTGTCAATTCCGTACAGCTCAGCCGTTTCCTCTCAAGAGTAAAAATAAATGCCTTACCTGTATCTGGGATTTAAAAAACCACAACTATATAATACCAGCTAAATAAAACGCTAAATATCCAAGTGAACAGAAATATAGAAACTTCATTGACTTAGTAATTTTCCTTTCTGTCAGGAAATGTTTTAATGACTCGAGCAGAGGTGGAGTTGAAGGAATAAATGATTTATTGGGGAATGAATAATGAACATAAACATCAAACAGAACAATACAGGGGACTACAGGTAACCGGAAACGGAACAACGCGAGACGTAAACAGGAGCGGAGGCGGGACTACAGAAATGTAAACAAGCGGAACGACACTAATA